>JAVQJL010003862.1:0-14048 GCA_036024295.1 Nannoperca obscura
AGTCATCTTCATTGAAAAGTACAGTGCTTTTCCTTCAAAAATAAGGACATTTCAATGTGACCCCAAACTTTTGAACGGTAGTGTATATATATATATATATATATATATATATATATTTAAAAAATCTTAACGTCAACAAATCCCACTCCGTCCCCTTGCTGTCTGTGACACTTAGTCCATTTGGTCCTACTGAAAATAGATTTTTTTTACAAACATATAATATTTAATAGGTTTTACATTTTTTATATTTTTTTATAACGCTCAGTAATTTCCTAAAACAGTTTGGCACTGTAGTAACTAGCAATTGTTACTCAAACAGTAGTAAATATCCCATTTGTTGTGGACTATTTTCACTTGAAGATTAACACACATTTGGCAAGTGCACCAAATGTCAGATGTCATGAGTATTTACAGCAGCAGAATGGTGTAAGCGGGATTGAGTCAAAATAAACTGCGGTCTGTGTTCATGGTAATGACGGACTCGTCACATAGTGCAACAGTGAGGTCAGTTTATGTGGTTTTTTTGTACAACAATAGAGGAACATGCTATATCTGGCTTTTGTCTTTTCATGGGATTTATTAACAATAAAAAATATAAACCAAATTTATCCTTGACAAGCAGAAGCCACGATCACTTTTAACACTCTTATTTAGAAATAAGCCTTCATTGTCACATCTAATCCTCCCTCTTATTAAGAGAAGGGTGTTGCCAAAGCCTTTGAGCAGACTCCGAATCATATTCTTGCTTATGAGATTAGGATGCAAGTCCAGGACAAATAGCTCAGCAGGTTATGTTCACTGGATCTGTTATGTGACTTGTAACAGGTCGCTTTGGGATAGGCGTTAAATTGCAAAACTGAATTTCCAAATGCCAGCACAAGATCTTAGTCCTCAGTGGGTGTGGGTGCGTGAGGCGCAGAGATAGGCATTGCAGCTGATGGCGAAAAAATGTCAGAGGGTTAAGCTGAACCCTGTCCCCTCCCACCGTCTCTCTGCCTCCCTCTCTCTCCCTTTTTTCTTCCCTTTCTCCCCATCACTCCATGTTGTTATGCACAGTGCAGTGGTGTCCCGCGGGGCCAGAGATTGCCGTGGACATGATGTGATTTCTCGTCTCCTCTCAGATGTAATGTGCTGTAGTCCTGGCCCCTGATGAACTTGCCTCGCAGTGTTTGGAAGACATGTCGTCCTCTACGCGCCCCTCTCTTTTTCTATCAGTGCCATTTATTTCTGACCATCACAGATTATGTGTGCATCGACGCCTGATCGTCAGATAGCGTGATAGATTGATCTGAAGGTGGGGCATATAGAGGGCAGGCTGCTTTACAGGTTGGTATCCAGTTACAGGTTGGTGCTGAAGAGGGGATGTAATATTTGATAGTGCCTGATGAGGATTGTTGCCCTGTAACTGATGTCTTGGTTGTGTAAAGCCTGTAAAGTGGCATGTGCTTCATTAATTTAATTCATTTATTGAGCAAAAGTCATGTTTTACACTCCCTCACACACACACTCGTATGCAGTAACCCTCATATCTCAGGGGTTTACTCTATTGTCGCCCTTGATAATAATCACTTAGTTGGATTTGTCCTAATGTGATGATAAAGATTGAAAGCCGCGCTCAGGAACATATCGGCCTTGTGAATCTCTGGCTACAATTAGGAAAATTGCATGGATGCTGGCTTTGTAAATCTAATGTGGAGAGAAAAGAGGATTTTTGGGAAGTCTTTCTGTGATAAGTGCAGGCAGCAAGTTTTCTGTTCTCAGGTGAGAGGGAGCACAAGGCCACATGGGTCATATTCTCACAGTGCAAAGGTAATATATATATATATATATATTTATATAAAGTCCATGGTGATATGTTTTGTAATTGTCTATTGTCGGCGCTCAACAAAGTTTTCAGATCATTTACTTAAGTAAAAGTACTAATACCACACAAGTAAAAGTCCTACAATTGAAATGTTACTTAAGCAAAAGGATGTAAGTATAATCAGGAAAATGTACTTCAAGTATTAAAAGTAAACGTACTCAATGCGGAAATATGTCCCCCTATATTATATCATTAAATTATAATTACTCTTGCATTAATGTAAAAGCAGGATTTTACTCATGTAGTTGGTTGAGGTTTTCTATATGACTGCAAATAATGATTATTTCCATGATCTCCATTAATCAATTGATTATTTGGTTTATAAAAATACTGAAAATAGTGAGAAATGCACATCACAAGTTCTCATAGCCCAATGAGACACTGTCACAATGCGTGTTGTGTCCAACCAATCGTACAAAATTCCAACAAAATAATGTTTTATAAGCTCTTTTCATGAATAATCTTAATTTGTACAGTGACTTGTAAATAAATTTGCCAAATGTAGTGGAGTAGTAGAAAGGGACATGAAAAGAAAAGACTGAAACAAACTACAAGTGCCTCAACTTTGTACTTAAGTACAGTACTTGAGTAGATGTACTTAGAGACATTCCACCAGTGTCTGTCTGCCATGTGATTCACTCTTTCTCTCTGTGAGCTGTGTAAAATCTAACTGATGTGATATCACACATATGTTTAGGTCTTAAAACTCCTGTCAGTCATGTGATGCACACTAGAGCTGAGAAAATACTAAACTTCTCTGAAAATTCTACATGAGTATAATACTACAAATACAGAGGAACGGGTTTACATTGTGTTGGATCTCTAATGTATCGACCCCCTTTGTACTTACAACACAAATTTGTAAGGTGTCAGTTCACCAAAATCACACACACACAAAAATAACAAAATTTTTTCACTTACCCAAAGTGCTATGTAGCCATGAGGCAGACATTTTCTCTATTTTTTAAGGTATCCATCTCTAACAATTCTGCCACTACCCCATTCTTGTAGAAATGAATGGATGTTCATTTGTGCTGCTCAAGGTTGTATAAAACAACAGCAGGTCCTCACTGTCAACAGTTTTCATAGGGACTATTTCTTAAAAGTTGAAAGTAGTTTCAATTCAAAGCTTTGAATTCTTTTCACCACCATTGTATTGGTTGGTACCAAAACTCTTAAGAGGCAGATATCTGAAAACTAAATCGATGCTGGACAATATATAATCTGCAAATAATTTCTTTATCTGAACACATGACCGTAACAAACAATGTTGATACAGATTTCTTTTTTTGTGACCAAGGCACATACTGTGTGGGACATTTTATAGTGTTGAAACTTTGTGTATTACCTTAAATCCAGTTTGACCTTTCTGTACTGCAGTTTCTTGTTTCTTATCGGCTGACAGACACTGGTGCGATGTTTCTGCAATAAGATGAATCAGCCGATATACTGGTGATGACACGTGTATTGACAGTTTGACATGAAAAATGTTGTCAGTGCTATTATTATTCATTGTCTTAAATTGATTTGAAGCATAAACATGCTCTAAGTTTTGAAACTACAGTTCCCATAATTTGGGGGCTTTGGGGGATATAAACATAAATTATAATGTTGCTGTGGAAAAAAAAGTAGGCCGATTTAGCTATTAGCAGTTCCTGTTTGCAGTGTACCCATGGATGTACAGACAGCTAACACTGGATTACTTTCATACTGAAGAAACCTTAAAAATGAAATAATTCTCAGGTGGGGATACCTATAATGGGGTAAAAAAAAACTTATGTTCAGTTCTGGGTTCTATTTTTTGACTCCTTCAACTTCCCTGATTTACCCTAATTTGTTTTTATTTTTTACTTCCACATGCTTCTGGTCATGCAGCCTGTCAGTCAGAAGTCAGAGTGACTGTGAATTGGTAAAAGACAGCCTTCTGGAACACAAGGATGAGAACAGCAGCTGCACAGATTTCTTTAATTTTAGATGACTGTAGGGAATCACCTAAGAAATGCTGAGGTTGACCTTAATATACTTTATATACACCCAGCCTCCAAAAAGCCGCCCAGTTTATGCTTTGTGAAGGATTTGGCTCTGTTGTTATGGAAGTCAGTTCTATTCAGTTGTTCTGCTCTTTCGGTAAAAGCTATCCTACAAAGAAAGCCAGAACAACATCTCTTGACTACTGAAAGCATTAACAATTTATAACAACTTGTGATGTAATTCAAAATGTAACTGTAAATGTCATTCCTGAAATGTAAGTGAAATCAGGTTATGCTTATTTTTAAACCTGGGAAAAATGTCCCATGTAGAAGTAATGCTGCGATCCAAGAGACCCCAGGCAGATATTTTCATAGTCAGATGCATTGTTCATAAAACAGCCTATGGATAATTAGTTACTCTTTTAAATATCTAATTAAACAGATTACATTTAAAAAAAAAAAAAAAAAAAAACAGTAATGTGCATCCATTTGTTTGAGAAAACCAGCATTATGTCGTTAGGGTCTGTTGAATCCTGTTATTAGAAAGATGTTTAACTGACATGTGATGAGGTTTGACAGAACTGTGAAGGATACATACACTTGTTAAAGAAACACTTATAGGCACAAAAAATGTAATTAGAAATAGAGTCTGTTTAAGCCGAGAGCTGGAAATGAAACATATAAACCTCTGATTGTTTTTAGGGCACATGGAAATTTTCTCTTCAACAATCTATTTTAAGCATAACTGGGAGTAGAAACTACAATTAGCTTTTGTTGGGTAGACGTTGCATAAAAAAAGACGCTGCAGAGTCTGTTACACCCCAGTTGTACATCTGAGGGTTAAACAGCATGTTGGTTTGACTTTTCATTGCAAAGCGATTGTGTAATCCAAAGATTGTAGTTTGCAAGTTGTATTTGCAACTCGACAGTCTGGCGTTATATGCTGGTGTGCATGTGTTTTGTTCTGTGTCGCATGTGTGCGTCTGTGTGCATGTGTGTTTGTCTGTGTGTGCGTGTGTGATCTCAGAGACACAGAGGAAACCTTCCACCCTGTGGTTGCGCTGCACTGCTGCATCCTGCTTGCTGCTCTGCCAGATCTGCTGCCTGCATCCGCCCCTCAACGAGTCTTCGCAGCTCTCTGTTTGACCTCATTATCACCATCATTACCATCCGTATTAGTAGCTGCACCCTTCATCATCATCATCATTGACATCTTTATTACAGTCATCACCAGCAGCAGGCATCAATAGGGCTATCAACACCCCTCGCCATTCATTCTCAATATGCTGTTATTATCATTGTCATCATTTTACTCATAACGTCTTGAAATGAAGACAGATGCTGGAATAAACATTCTTGCACCCAAACTGCGTGTCATTGTCGAGCGTGCTGCAGGGGCGTTCGCACAGAAACTGCCACTCCTCCTCCAGAGTCTTGTTCACCACTTGTGAGCTTCACATACTGTTAAGTATGCTGCAAGACATGTGCTCCCATCCTGCATTGTGTTTGCTGGCGATTCAGAAACGCACCCCTTGTATGTGTTTCTCCTCTGAATATTTCAGAAGCGGGCTGACAAAATGCAGGCAGAAACAGACCGCTGATGACCTCCTTCTCATCGCCTCCTCCTTTTTTCTCTCTCTCTCTCTCACTCTCTCTCGCTCGCTCGCTCTGTTCCCCCTCCCTGCGCTCATCGCACATTCTCCCAGGCTTCCCCGCTATTTCTCTCACTGTCTTCATCTTCCTCGTCTCATCACTCTCTTTTCTCTCTTCCCTCCCCGACTGTTTATCACCCCCTCCCCTCCCCGTTCCTCCTTCATGCTTTAAGTGTGCTCCCCTCTTTCTCCGCCATCCCCGGTATCTTGCATCTTCTCCCACCTGTCTCTCCTTTCATCCCACTCATTTGCTTCTGTGTCTCATCACCTCTCTCTTACCCTTTCCTTTCATTCATCCTCTCCCTCTCGTTTTTTCCCTCTCTCAGCTCCGTCTGCATGCCTGCCTGTCTGTCTATTCCATAAAGGGCTGTCTGAGGCCTCTGCTCTGCTAATTCATTCGCTGTGCATCGCCTCACATATCTGGAGGGTCAGACAGACAGACAGACAGACAGACAGACAGAGAGAGTGAGAGAGGAGATCTGGAGGAAGAGAAAGGGAGAGGGACCAAGAAAAGAGGACATGGGGGAAACAAAGAAGATGCAGTTTTATCTCCAAGAAACAGAAAGCCAGAACCAGATCCTGTGGTGGTATATTCCACAATGTCTCTCTCTCTCTCTCACACACACACATACACACACACACACACAACATGCAGTTTGCCATGACCTCCTTCTGCTCACTGCTTGCTTTGTCATTTGGATCCCTGATGTTCTGCTTTCTCTCTAATCTAATACTTTTGCCACATTTCTGCCATTGTCTCTGCTTATAAAGGAATTTACAGCATATGTAGTGTATTCTGATGATACAGTGACTTTGCTTTTGATAGGACAGCGCTATAGATGTTTCTTTCAACTGATTTACTCATTAAGTTTTTATCAGCTAAGGCATTTCTTAAGTTTTAATGGTGGAAAAAAATTGAGTAAATCCCTAGTTTGAAATCAGGTAATAGTTACTAAGAACTTAAGAAGGATTTGCAAAGCTGCTACAACCCAATCCTGGACTCCTTCATTTTATCAACAATAACTTTGTTTACATCAGGGCTAACCGGAGGTGGACAAAGTATTGAAATCCTTTACTTAAAACATACCAATACCACAATGTATGAATACACTAAAAGTAAAATTCCTGCAATCAAATATTTTTATTTAACATACAAAGATATTTGCATGAAATACTATTTGCATGAATGATTTCTTTCTGAGAGTGGCATCAGAAGATTGTAACTCGAAAGAAGATGATTGAAATAGTCTGTTTTACATTACTGTACATGTACGGATAAAAATACACTTTAGATTTTTTTCTTGGCAAAATATTTCTTGCTTCAGACAGAGCTGGCTAGCTATTTCCCCCTGCCCTCTTTATGCCAAGCTAGACGTAACTCATCCTGACTCCAGCTGTGTACTTTACAAACAGACATGTTTAGCTTATTTCCCCAAACTCTTCCTTTCAAACTTTATAACACCACATAGTGTTATATTAATGTATATTAACTGCAACTGTCATATAAATCTGGTGGAGTAAAAGGTACAATTTTTCTGAACCTTTCTGAAATGAACCGTACTAAAGTTGTATTTAAGAACAGTACTTGCTGTAAAGTAAATAGACTTAGTTATCTTACATCCCTGGCACTAACTCATCTTAACAATACTGTGATGTAATGTATTACCTTTAAAGATACCGTTAAAGTACAAATCTGTCTAAACTATTGTAGTAGTGTAGGAACAGCATGCAAATCTTCACAGAAGAGTTTTGTGTGACATGACGTGACGTGTGTGTGTTGGGGGGGGTTATTTGGCCTTGTGTGTCAGAGAGGTAGAGGTGAGGTGAAAGCGCTCATTACAGTATGTACTACTGTTTTAGCCACTGTTGATTAGAGAACAAAGCAAGTGTTCTGCCAGGAAATTAAGTGTCCTTCCGTCAGCGAGACACTACTCTGGTGGTGGGGGGCTCTCAGTTGGTTTTTCCTGTTAAACTAACACAAGAATCTCTCTGGCTAGTCAGATGAATGTTACGGTATCATTTGATCTTTTTTTAACAACAAAAAGAAGGAGTGTGATGAAACCTTCTTTGGCATTCTCGCATTGGCTGCCTTGTAAGGTGTTCTATTTTCTGTGCATTATTCTCCTAGTGAGTCAAAAATAGAAAATGATATGTCAGAAAGAGACAAAAAGCCAGCGGCAAACCAAGCATGCGCGCACACACACACACACACACACACCATGTCTCACCTCGCTCTCTGCAGCATTTCTTCAGTTTGTTCTTATCTCTCATGTCACTCATATGTTGCATCTTTTTCTTTTCTTTCTTCCTCCGCCCGTGTCTCTGCAGGTTTTCCTGATCAGTGTGGTGGAGTTTGAGCTCGAGTGGAAGTGAGTGAGCAGGCGAGAGGGAGTGGGTGTCATGGATGAGAATGGAGAGGCAAATGCCGACCCTACCTACCAAAACTTGCTGCTCCTGGGTGCCATTGCAGCAGCATCCGCCTTTGTGGTCACCATCCTTATTGTCCTTGTCTGCGTTGGCTGCCAAAGGTAAGCGGACGGTCACATGACTTGAAATGGGGGGGGGGGGGGGGTGTATAAGATAAGAAAAAAGAGCAGACAGAGTTTTATCATCTCTGCTGCCTGCTGTCATCTTCATTCCGACCTGGATCACTGTCATCATCCACTCCTTCTTTTATGTGTCTCTACTTCTTCTGAACTCTTCTCCACCCTTCTTTCTCTCCCTGTCTCTTTTATCCCCTTCTCTGAGCAGAGAGGCAGTAATGAATGTTAATGGCTGCGAGTGTTAGATCAGATAAAATGATGTTTACAGGACACTGTGGAGACAGGCCAGAGTCAGAGCAGCCCTCACGTCACCCCTCTTAAGCTGACTCCTCAGCAGGCAAAAGCAATGGAACCCCCCACGGTTTAAAGAGGATCAGACTCTGTGCCAGGCAAGAGCAATGGAACGGCCTATGTTTTTTTTGTTTTTTTCAGAACCCTCAGGGACCAATCAGAGGATGCACTGTGGCTTTGTTGCCATGGGATACACAGAAAAGGATGTAGAGAAATGTCAAACCAGCTCGTGTCATGGAAATAAAACCACACTATTATTAAGATCTAAAGAATGAAATAGCCTATGTGCTCCCCACTGGATGTCGGTAATGTTGAAAGTGTTCCGTAGTTCACCATTTCTAATTCAGTTTGTCATGAACAAACACCGTAGATCCTGGAAAAAGAGACCTAGTACTATCGATTTTGCATGGTTTTGTTTCGATTCCAAGGATTACAAGTAGATTTCTTAGTCTACAACTTGCAAAATAATTGATGCCATTCTTTATACATCTTCATGTCTTCATGACATTTTTACCTTAAACTTGTTCCCCTTGGAGATGTAGATAATAACATGGCCCCTCCTGTGCCATGTTATTATGAACATCTCCAAGGGGAGCTCTCTTTGCCTTCTCGTGGTCCCCTTGGGGTATGATGGCCATATGTCTGTACGAATAGGATTGAGTTCCAGCTCACTGGAGGAGACAATAGCTAGCTCTATTGCCATGGTTCTGATACAACTGGCCCTGGAACGTTTTCTGTTCATTTATATGTCATGCAAGTTGTATAATTACATGATGTTTGTCTGATTCCTGCACCTGTTTGCAAAGCAGGAATGCTATTTTTATTGCAACATTGTGTTTTGCAGCACAGCAGTGAGATCTCAAATTATACGAGAGGCAGATCCTCAACCTCCACAGTGAGAAAAAAGGGATGGGGGGTAGAGCAGTTCTCACGTTTACGCCTGCACCCAGGAGCTTTTGTGTTCTGACTTCATCTTGCCACTCTCTCACCTTATCAGTTTCCTATAGCTACCTCCAGGGATGCACAATGATGCGTAACACCACACTAGATACATTTGTTGCACGAGACTAATACCAGAGGATAGCACAGTAAAATGGCAAAGGGAATTAGCACAAAGCAGACAACAAAATAATAATTGTGTGTTTGCTTGATCTTATTGTGTAAAGACCTAGAAAAGCAAAAAAAAAATGAAACTCAGTGAAGGACATCCTCCGCTTTGGCAAAAACCTGAGTCACGTTCCACTCACTGTTTGACTCGGCTCCTGTTATTAACCAAGGACTTTTCTGCCCTAACCAGAGCCGGATGCTGATAATATCTATCTGCTCTGAGTGTCTGTATATTCTCTCTCTGTCCACCGGCTCCCGATGACCTTCCTAACTTTGATGTTGTGTCAGAAAAAGCAAGAGCAAGCACCCCCCAGCCGGAGAGAAAGGGACATCTGTAAATATGGTGAGACATGCTTTCATTTTACTCCCTTCTCCCTCCTCCCTCCTCGCCTCCATCTCCTTCTGCTCTTTTCCATGTATCCTCTTTCTCCCTGAATAGCTGGTCGTACTTACAGATGCACATACATGTGTTAGCATGTTTTATGCCTGCGTTAAGCTGTCCATATGTGTGTGTGACAGCAGGGTTCCCTCCGACACCCAAAACTGAACTCCATGAGCAAATCTGACACCAGGCTGCATGAGATCAATCGCTTTCCCTGCAATGGAAACTGTAAGTGATCACAGTTTGTATGTGACAATATATGATATACAACCCTGTGCTGTTACACAATTTCAGTCCTGCCCCCTCCTCCTCCTCCTTCGCCTCTCTGTGCAGCTGTTAGCAAGAGCCGCCCGGCCAGTATGGACCTCCTGCTGCTCCACAGTCGGCGCTCCCAGACAGACCTGAGGCCCTCCCATGGGCGCCAGCTTCCCCAGATCCCCACCAGTCCCCAGGGAGCTGGCCAGGGGGGAGGAGGGGAAACAGGAGGAGATGGGGGAGGAGGAGGAGGAGGAGGAGGGGGTGGTGGAGGAGGTGGGGAGGCTAGAGACCACACCTACACCGAGGTGGGCCTACGAAACAACCCCACCCCCACCCACTGCCTGGATGACGGCCTGTATGAAAGTGTAGGTGTCCGGGAAGGTGACACAGGCCCAAAGGTACCCTCTGCCCCGCCAACCACATCCGCCAACACTCTGTCTACAGTCAGAGCTGCCCAAAGCCCACCGGCTCAGCCCAACGGAGCTCGCAATGGGAACGGGCACAGGAATGTACGTATATACACACACATCCAAAACTGTAAAGTTATATTATGATTCAAATGTGAAGCACCCCATGGGACTGGCTCACCACTCACATACTCAGTGATTCACTGTGCGGCCTACAGAAAATGGAAATTCATAGCAGCATTTTAGACCTGCAGATGCAGACGTGTTTATGTCACAAAAAAAAAGTTTAACATTTACCTGCAGGCAGCTGTTGGTTGCCTGTAGATGGCACGCATCAACAGCGTGTGTATGTAGGTCTGTAAGTGCTGGAGTTGCAGCTGCAGCTGTTGCAGTCTGAGACAATAATTTGACATCTCTAGTAATAGAAAATCTAGTGTGTTTCTTTTTTCTCTCTCTCACAGGGTGGCAGAGGGAATGGTGCCATTAATGGGCCGATGACAGGAAGAGGCAATGGTGCAAGTGTGGTCAACAGGTCCCCTCTGTCTTCTGTCAACTCCCTGGCCATCCAAGATACAACTGTAGCAGAGTATGCCTCCATACGGAAGTTCAGAAAGGTAATAATATACATACGTTTTTATTCAGACAGTGACTTGAGATTCTTTTCTTGTTGACTTAGTTCAATTAGTAGTTTGGTTCTGGTTATTTTATCTTACTAAGCCAGACTCGGATCAACTCATAGATTCCTTCAGTATAATGTAGAGCTGTACACAACAATACTGTAGCATTTCAATGTATGCTAATACAAAAACAGAGATGTTGCTGTATGTGACAGTATATTTGGCTACCAAAACAAGTGTTTGTGTGATTTGAGTTTTTAGTGATTAGCAGGGGCTCTGACTGATATGATCAGCTGTGGTTAAATGCAACATTATGTAGTTTTTCAGTGTTAGAGGATGGTAGTCAAGAGACCTAACTAACGAAAAAGGCTAGTGTAATTCACCTTTAGGGTAATGTAACTGTTAGGATTTTGTATACACATGCCAATAAATCTTAAAAGAATGGTGAAAGTTTAGATAATGTATACAGTGTTAGAGAAGGTGCATTTTCTAAACTTTTAGGGGAGCAGTTCCCTGTTTGCCAAACCTTCAAACTGCTCACAGAGACCTGAAGAAAGGCATCCATCAGCTTTCCTCAAAACTGCACTACATTACTACATAACACTACATAAAATACAGTGCTTTATATTTATATATATATTTATGTGAATTATTATAATAATTATATAATTATAATTATAATAATATATACCTGCTAATAGGTCTAAAAAACTTATTTGGCATGCACAAGGAGTCTTAAATAAATGTGATTATGTGGGCTTTTGCTGTTTGCTGTTGCTGTTATTTGACTGAAAGCGTTCTATACAACATTTTCATTGCTGACTCAATACCTCAAGGTTGACAAGACAAACAGGAAGGAAAATAATGGAGCTGACAGCCAGTCAGACAGCCAATCGAGCGTGAGTGATTCCCCCTCCGCGGCTCCTCCTCCGCTACATCGCAGTCAGGAGATTCTGCGCAAACCACTGGAGCCATTTCACCTGCACTCCTTCCCAAAGGTACAGGAACCACTGGATCAATATTCACTGTACCAACCTCAGGCCTTGTATTACCCAACCAGCCGCCTTATCAAACTGTAACTCTGTCCGTTTACCACCAGAGGGCAATCTCCACAAACAAACAGGTCTTTATAGTCAGACTTGAGGATTGATGTTGTATCCACTTGATGTCTCTTTATTGGAGTTCACTGCACATTTCTACTTTATCATGATCACTGACAGTCAGTGAGCATATTTTTAGTTTGTGGAAATGTTTGAAATGAAATCATAGTTGATAAAATTCACAAACTTACTAACTAATCAACCTTAATGACTTGTGTTTTTAAGATTTTGTATTTTAGAATTGCATATGCCAGCTGGGATGTGTTTATAAACAGTCATGGCCACAGTTTAGGGCAGTTCTGAGAGGGAAATAGAGGGACAATGATCGGATGGTGATCAGCCTTTCCCGTGGGTTTGCTGGCACACATGTCTATTTTTCGTGTTTGTGTATGTGTGTGTGTGTGTGTTTTTGGCAGAGCATAAATCAGGTGACTTTTTGTGTTAGTGTTTTAAGAAGATTGATAAGGTTGTAAAAACAAATTTGTCTTAGCTATGGATGTCAGCCCGGTTTTTGACCTGCACTTTTTAATCTGAGCTTGTATCTTTGGTTGTGTGTGTCTGTGTGTGTGTGTGTGTGTCTGTGTGTGTGTGTGTGTGCATGTGCGTGTGTGCGTGCACATGTTTGTTCCGCCCCTTTGCGCTGTGCTGCACAGCCAGGGTAAAGAGTGGAAGGATGGATTATGTAAGAGGTTGGCAGGCTGCCAAGCTGCCTGTGTGTGTGTGTGTGTGTGTGTGTGTGTGTGTGTGTGTGAGCTGAATCTTTCAGCAAGTCTATCTAGAAACGGCTAAAAGGTAGCCAGCAGCCAGTTTGTGGATAAATAATGTTCACATATTGAAGCCATTTGCTTTGCCCCGGCTTCTATTACTCACTCTCACTGCACAGGAGGAGCGTATAAAAGTTTAATCATCCTCGGTCGCATGTGCACACACCACTACATTCTTTCTAATTGGTTTGTAATTGGTTTTGATCAACGAGCAGTAATAAAAAGTTAACAAGAGCAGCATGGTTATTGTTTTATTTTCAGAAAAGGACTAACTAATGGAACTTAAACTTACACTCAGTACATTGTTACTGACAATGCAGTGTTTGTGAAATGTAACAATTCAAGTTTGAGAAAGTGTGATCATTTTGTTGAAACTTTGCTAAAATGTCCTCTGCCAGTAGATTTAAATGGGGCTCATGTCTGTACGTCAGTGGATCTGCCTGTTATCAGGAAACTTTTGACTGAATAGATTTGCATAAAACCATGTGGAAAAGTTGGTCACAGAGCAAGGAGGAACTGATTAAGTCTTGCTGAACAACTGCCATCTAGTAATCAGTTTAGTTTTTTTTAAGAATTTATGTTTTTGAAAAGATACAGACTTCATTTTGAAAGGGAATTCTTAATAAAAACAGTAACATAAATCTGTGGCAACAGAAGAAATGTAATAAGATGTCAGTTGCATTTGATTCCAGTTAGGAACTGGTCTCAGAGCAGCTGCCAGCTAAAGGGATAATTTCCACCGCCCACTCTTTGTTTGACAGGGCCGCTTGCTGATTTGTGTGTTTGGATCTTGACATGAAAGCTTGCCTTGGAGATAAAAAAACAAGTAAAAAAGCCAGATCATTTACCATAGGTGTATATTGTAGAGCTAGACATTTATTATTAAAAGGCTTATGAAGTAACACTTTTATGAGCATAGCCTTGTTTGGTCAATAATTTTGATTACAGCTGTAATGACCAAATTTGATAAAAGCAGTCTACATTAAGTTTGTCATCCATATCCAGGACCTTCAAAACAAACTCTCTCTCTCTCTCTCTCTCTCTCTCTCTCTCTCTCGCTCTCTCTCTCTCTCTCTCTCTCTCTCTCTTTCTC
>JAVQJL010003863.1:0-44550 GCA_036024295.1 Nannoperca obscura
TTGGCCACACAGCGTAAAGCTCACATGAAAGACCCTTTATGTCCTGCACTTTATTATTATTTTATTTTCTATCCCTTTTCTGCCCAAGTAACAGTTTGTCCATACAGTGTATTATGTTAGCTCACATCCAGCCCCTAAGCTGGGCAGTGTTTTTGATTTACAATCACTTGCTTGGGACAAACATAAGACAGGCTTCCCCTTCCTCCATTATTTTACTCATCTCACTTCACACTGTGAGGTGCAACCCATACTGTATATTTCATTTCTTTTTTTCCCCTCCCTCTCCTGTTTTAAGTCTCCCTGGATGGAGCCTGGCTTGCGGTGCACCATTTTCCCAGCTACAGTAGCAGTGGTGCTGGGCCCTGTTCAACCCCATTATTTCTGGGAGCCAAATTCCCATGGTCCCAGGAACAGGCGTGCCAGCTCTGCCTTCTTGGCTCTCTTCCCTGGTATTGTTTCCTTTGTTACATCCAGAGCTGCATTTCAGCCCGTTAATGTTTGCGCTGGGAGGTCCAAATTCCCAGTGTTCAGCTTTAGAAAAGGTAACTTGAAGTTCAGAATGCAACCACTTTTTTTTTCCTTCTACAAATTATGTTTTTTTTCTCTTTTATTTCTTCCATTTTTGTTCTTTGTTGTGATATAGTATATACAGTGATAACAACACTATAAACTTGTTCTAGATAAAAATTCTTGCATGCAGAGCAATCATAAAATCCCTCCCCCTGCAAATGGTTTAGCCAGATGTCTTATCTGTATTTCGTTATTACTTTAGATCAATTAAAATGTTATTATTTTTTAAACCACTATGGAATTTACCTCTCCAGAGTAAAGGTAATTATACAGTTTATACAATATTGTGCAATTAAACTCTTCACCCATGGAACTATGAAATATCGCCACCCCTAATTCTAACAACATGACACTATCTCCAGCTTATACAAGGGTGATCACCAAATAGCGACTCACTATTTTGAGTCTGACATACTATTCAAGCATGATGGAAATTCGCCATCTGTAATCCACTTTATCACCCATCATTCCAGCCTTAGCACCCTAACTCCTTTTCTCTGATGTCAACTCATGTAGCCATCATGGCTGCTCACACATGGGATTAAATGCAGGGTTTGTTGGCTCAGCGCAGCATGGTGGGAGCATTTCCGACTGATGTTGGCTGTTCCACTCCGAGCCACAGCACTTGTCTCCCAGAGCGCAGACACGACGGTGTCAGGTAATTCTCTGAGGAAGAGCCACACGCCCCTGCAGAGAGCAGTGGGGGAGCCTGTATCACATCTCAGGAGTTGTAATAGCAGCTTTGAAGACTCCAGTCCACTAATCCCACATCATGTGATCATGTGTCTAATAGACCGGTTCCTAATTCACAGCATTGTGGGGGATTTTTTAGCTGTCACTTGCACCGGCAGAGGTTTACAGTGGGAGAGTGTTTTGTGAAAATAAATATAAGAGACTCCTGCGCATGGCTACACATGGACACACATACACTCACACGCTCACACACAGACATATATAAAAAGAATCATGAAAGTGAAGGCAGACATTTTGTTAAATTTTGAACAGTAAAGAGCAAAAGTGAGAACAGAAATTATTTTATGTTTCATCGTCATCAGAAGTATAGTCCACAGTGAAATAAAATGATCAACAATGAATACTCTTTGTGCAGGACTAAAGCTCTTCCTTAATAAACAGTTAACAGAATTTATATTAGGTCGGCCTATGATCAATAATAGTATCTCTGGTGACTCTGCAGACAGTCTGATTATACATCATAGAAGATATTCCTTGTAAGAAATTTGAATCAAATACCTTCAAGACTAGTTTCATACAGTAGAAATTGTCTACTCCATAGTCATAAGCTGTCAAATCTTAGAAAAGAGAAAAATGCAACAAGACCCTCTGAGTATAGTGTGTGATCATTGCAGAAGCCCAGGTCTGTTGAGGTTTGTGTGACATTTTTAAGTCCTTTTTGAGTGATTATCTCTAAGGTACTATGCACATTAAATGGCTGAGTTAACCTTAACACATGTAAAACCATTACGCCTATTGACGACAGCAGTGTGTAATCCTGCTTTGCAGTTTGATATTGACACTCATGATCAAATGCTAAGCTCCGCTAGCTGATAGGTTGTCCCTCTCTGGGGGACTGAGCGACAGGCAAATGAAGCAGCACCAGATTGATGAGAAATGAGTGCTCTGTAAATTGTGTGTGTGTGTGTGTGTGTGTGTGTACTCTCCTCCTGTAAGGGATACTGCAAAGCCAATCAATTAATACTTAAAGTGGAACCAATTCTTGTTTCACTTGGGAACTTGCTGAGGGCTTTGCCCCTTCATTTTAATACCGAGGTCTGCATTCCTAATTATGTACAGTGCAAATGGATGTTAAGCCATGCCAAATTAAATCTTAGTTCATTAGATATAAGCTCTTTAAAGATTGAAAGAAAATATTTGAATTTTTAAAAAGTTTCAATGTGCAGTGTCCCATTTTTAATGAGGACGTTGCAATGTGAGGGAGGAAAAAAGGGAAATGTCTTTGTGTGGATGAATAATCTAACCAATATGAAATATTAAGTCACTGTTTTACCCAGTGTTTCTCCTCCGGCTGCAGTGTTAGGCTGGATAATAGAAGATTTTCTTTTGGTGAGGTTCTGCTTTGAATAAAATACAGAGGTGCATGAAGTGGAAGCTCAACTGGCTAGAGGCAACTGGAGTTCTGTATTATATTGTAAATATATTCATTATTCCTCAAAAAAAAAAAAGACATTGTTGACAGACGTCAGTTTCATCATTAGAAGCGTTCCAAATCAGACAGTAAATAAGTAAACTCCTTTTATTTCTGCAGGAAAATACACGGAACTTCACATTTTCAATTTTTAACCATGTTTGCTGCCTGGATGAACCTAGTTATCACAGCGCCGGCTTAATCTATATTGAATGTTCAAGCATAAAACAATACTGGCTTTGCCGAGGAGCAGTGTATTACTGCTTACCTGTAGCTTTAAATGTGCTCTCTAGCTCGGCTTGTAATGTACAAAGCAGATGTTCCTGTGAGGCAGCACCTCCTTGCTGCCGTCCTAACTTTGCTTTCTCACACCACATGAGAAGACTGGAATGAAAATCCATAGAAAGTTTCACACTATCGCTATTAAGGAAACATTTCTTCACAGTCGCTGCCTCCTAAATACCGCATCAAGAGAACACAACGTAACACACTGTTTGCATTATAGATAACCACCAATTACATTGTCTTGTTTGTTTCTTTGCTCTAATATCTTTCTGCTATTTGTCTGTCATTGACTGTCTTACAAAGACAGATCTAGTTCTAAAATGGGATGCTCCGAGGCCCCGGCGTTGTAAGAGGTTTACACAGTGTCCATTGTGTAACAGCTGTAAAACACAGACCAAATTATTATTAACTCCGCATGCTGCTCTGCCTCTGCCACTGATAAAGTGGAATCCCAGAACAACCTTTGGATTTTGGCCAATAACCTTGGAGGGAGATGGTGATTGAAAACAGAAGTATGAATCCAGGTCAGTCATTATGTTTGCACTGCTGAGACAAAGATACAGCACTAAGCTGAGGGTGTGGTGATGCCGTTTTATGCATTAAAGGAAAAGGAGGGAAAGTGAAGAATATGTCCCCCTTTGTTAAACAACAAAAGAAACTAAAAATCTAGTTAAAGATTCAAAGAAAGAGAATTGCCTCTTTTTAGCCTGATGGATTTTTTTATAAAAGGAAAACTCCAACCTCCTCTAATTTCACAATCACTTGCTTTTTTGATTCTCACTTTACCTGTTGGGACAGACGGAAATGTCGAATTTGCTCTAGCATCTTTCAGGATGATATGACACCCAAAACCCAGGAGTGACGGTGTCTCTTTCCCCGCAGGAGAAACAAGGAAGATGATTTGTTGAGGGGCCCCCGGGAACAACTGCGCCTTGAAAACAGGTGGCGCAACATCGCACTGTAGCGTGCCTTCAGGGAATATTTGTAGATATTCAGGAAATGCACAAAAACAAAACATTTCCCTCCGACAGTAGCAAACGCCACCTACAGTACAACACAGACTGAGGAGGTGATTAACTCTGCTCCTGACATGTTTCCCCTAATGTCATTTCCGCAGACAGATTTTTTTTTTTTGAAGTAAGTTAGAGTTTTTCATGGTGATGAATGCTTTGTTATGACTTTGACTCTCATGTATTCAACATGAGCCACTGAAAGCGCGAGCAATATATCGCTCGTCTCATCAAGTCTCACCAACTGAGTCACTCACAGCTGAGCGAGATAGGTCAGCAAGAACAATTTCTTCATTTTGACAAATCACTCCAAAATGTATTAGCAGAGAGGCCAACTGTCAATCCAGCTGCCCAAAGGTCCTTACAGGGCCTTTTGGTGGGTCTGAAAAATGATGTAATCAGCCCGTCCTTCCTTCTTACCAGGGCTCCATCCATCCTCTCTAAAGGCCCGGTCCCCTTGGCCTCGCTCTGGATCAAGTCCCCATAAGGCCCCCTGACCCCGTTAGAGGCGCATGATGGGCGGCCCTGTCACTTCAAATGGCTGCCCAGGTCCGGTCTGAGAGTAACCCCTCACTGTGAGTAAACCTCCGCGTTATTTCTGTTTTATAGGCTACGGGCGGATAACTGCGTGGAATGGATGTGGACAACTTAGTTATTGTCACTCAGGGCGAGGGAGTGAATGTCGTTACTGGGTTGCGAATGGGAGTCGATTGAAAGGTATGAAAAGTTATGTGGTGTAGTTTCACAGTGTGAGGAAAAGTAAGCCACATTTCTTACACTGTGTTCACGATGACGGGGGAGTCTGGCAACGACTGGATTGTCTCAGACGAATGTTATACATTGCAGCGAATGCGGAATTACATATTTGGCCACAACTTACCAAAGACAATGTTCAAAGGAGTTATTTAAATTTCAAGGAAGACGAATGACTCATATATGATGTGTATTTTCACTTCTGGAGAGCTGTGCCTTTGATGGCGAGAGGGGAAGACGTGGGTTTGTTATTGAAGTAAAGAATAATAAGGCCACTGCATGTTGGCCGTCTCTCCCTGTACAAAGACCTTGATATGAATCCAATGCACTATGTATGCCCCTTAGAACAAGCAGGGATACAGGAAAGCATGTGGCTTTTGATCCTGCTTTCCTTCTGTTGTCTTTCATCTGACCCATCCTCCAAAATTGTCACTAGAACTCATGCAGAAGACAGAGCAGAGATCTGCTAATCTAACCCTCAGGGGCTACACTGTTTTTCCTGCTCACTTCCACTTTTTGAATGCTCCTGGACATTTTTAGTCATTAGCTTGCAGAGGACAGTGCCTTAAGTCGTAAAAACCTTCCACTCTGTACATTGTGCACCAAGTGGGTATGAAGTGAAGCACAAAACACAATTCAGTTTTGATTCTAACATTTTTTTTGTTACCTTTAGAAAAAAAAATTCCTCCTCCATGAGTAAACTGTGTTGGATCTTTGAAGAGGTGCCAGGTTAGCTACAGTATCAGCTCCGTATCCTTCCCCTCAGAGGTAGAGAGAGAACATGTTCTCCTAAGTCTCTGCATGGTGAACATGTCAGCGAATTACACACTGTGAACAACTGATTGAGGCTATGAAGAGGAGGGCATACCAAAAGATAATATGTTTGGTTTGGAGCCGATCCGCTGAACATACATTTTTCTCCCACATAAATTTCCCTGGTCCTTCCTCCACAGCAGAGTACATCCCCCCCAACATAGCAGCAGCCCACTCTAATTCTCTGGATTCAGCATTTCGACTTTATAAATTTCATCCCTTTGACCTAAGGGTAGCGTTTATAATCGGAAATGTGAGTTCTATGTACGGTAAATGATGCATTTGAAAGTTTTAGTGTTTCCATACTACAAGCCCATGGTGGCTCTGCTAGTTAGGGAGTATCCACTTCCGGATAGTTATGGTCAGAGAAATGGGCTTAAATTCCAGATGGTTGCACGGACGAGCCTGTGAAACAAACCGTGACGTTTGGAAAATTGAACAACAATAAAATTAAATTGTTACTGTAAAACTGCTCAAAAGTTTGTCTCTGAAGTTAAAACTGTTCAGTTGTCGAATCATATTATTCCTGGATGTTTGTTTTTGTACATCATGGCTCACAGCTGAGGTCTGAATTCCCGGTGATTTATCTTATACATATAAAAAAGGGGCTTTTACTCTCAAATGCAACAACCTAGAAAGGCTATTATGCCAGTCTTCCACATCGATTTTAAGGCAACCTCGCCACTTCCTAGGTAACAACAAGGTATTCATATGATAATAATCATAATATGTCAAGTATCTCCAGCCATCAGAGATGCTAGTCTCAGTTTAATGACTCTGGGAAATTGAGGATTACCCAGGATATGAGAGCAAGCCTACAGTTTTCATATGGTGTGGGAGGTTGCAGGGCTCTGTATTAGTAATCACAGGGGAGAGCCGAGAGGTGGGAGAGAAAATCTGCTTCTTCTCTTCTCTCATTCATCATAGCAGTCCTCTGGTGAGGAAACATGGCAAATGGCCAAATGAATGCACTTCATAAAGCGCAAATGTCTCCTCTGATGTGCCTCTCACTGAGGAGCTGGAGAGAGGGGGAAAGATTTCCACAGATATATTATTGTCAAACTCTGCTGCCCCCGCTTCCAAGTGTTATTATGATATTGTAGGAGATCTTACAATAAGATTTGGTGACTTCACTCAAGCAGTTACCATAACAATGTTACAATGATGGCAGCAGTTTTCAATAGCCGTCTAAACTGAATGAAGCATATTGTCAGACTGGATGATAAGTGTTCTAAAAGAAGCCCTTTTTTAACAGTTTTATGATGCTGTAATTTAACAGGGCAATCTTAAAAGGGAAAGAAAATTCTCACTAGGTAGATAAACGTGGCTATAAGTAGAAGAGATGTAAGATAAGATATTGAGAGTGGAGCCAGTTCACACCACAGACAATAAGATGGTCAGCACCACAGGGAGGTGCTATGGATCTGTATCCCCTATTACATGCAGCCCATGTACTATAATACATGAATAACACTTTCAGCATCTGCAAGATCTGTTTTTATCTAACATAATATATAATAGCAGTAAAAAGCAGGATGTAAAAAACAGCTTGCAACATTTAAGGTAAAATTTCAGAGAGGGAAATTTGAAGTGAGGTAAAAATAAAAAGAATGGGTCCTATCTTTAAGCGAAAAAAAAGAAGAAATAAAATTATACATTATACTATAGTAAATAATAGCTGGATATAATATTAATTAAAACGTTACCACAATTCTCTTTTTATTAGATGGTACTTTGTTGTGTGTATTTTTACATAAATGTGCAGTATTTGAGAAAAAGTAAAGGACTGAGAGAGAGAAGTTAATTCGAAAAAAATAAACTATTATAGATAGATAGACTTTTGTGTAAGTCTTTATTTTTTCCATGATTGCTGAAATGTTTAATTACTTTTAGAACTGATGACTCAGTGACCAAGAACAACACAACAGAAAGCTGAACAATAATTATATTTTCTTTCCCCACAGTACTGTTAATAAGCACTTATTGTCTTAAGAATAGCATACTTTCTGTTACCTTGGATACAAAACTCACAATTGTTCATGGGAGACAATAAATGTTTAAAAGAAAAGGTGGTGACACACTTCCATGAATTAAAAACATGTGAAAGTTCAGCCCTCAGCACTGCACTGAGTTGAACAAGAATGGTGAAAGGTAAGTGGTGAAAGGCCTGTGGAGCAGAAAGATAGGATCCAAATTTAAACAGAAGATGAATAACAAATTATGAACATACATAAAAAAATCTCTAAATGAGAAAATATTTACATACAAATGCTGAACCTCAACAAAGCTTCTAAATGTAAGTTACCTGGAAGATAGTGTTTACTATCTCTGCGTGATTAGAGAATGTATGCCTTCTATGTACAGTCCCTCACTCTATGGCTGTATTATTTACAGTATTGATTCAATTTAACACCTAATGCCCAAAAAACATAAATCATATTTTCCACGTAATTGTGTGTTTGAGCTAATTAAGAGCAGAGCAGAAGCTGCTGTCTTTGAAAAAAAAAAAAATGTGTAGGATTGTTATTTATTATTTATTCCCTGGGCTGTCACTGTGGGATTCTAATGTGATTCATCTGTTTGTACATGTCTAAGTATACACTTTAATTTTTTTTTTCAATTATGAAGATATCAGTAATGGTAACATATTGTTTAGAGTGTTTTCCGCCAGTGCATCGTTTGTTTAGGTCTATATGAAGTGGACAAAGCATTTCAGTGACTTGATTAAACTGAATATTTTTTATATTTTAAAATGGATGCCTCTTCAAATTAGATCTTCATTTTACAATCACCCATTCCTAACAATACTGTACAGTTGCCAATCATGGCATACGTGCAGTATTGTACTGCAGCTTTGCTTCATTTATCATGCCAACTTACAGTTACATTTGGACATCTAAAGTGAGACTGTAAGGAAACGAGTGGCAAGAGAGGGCAAAGGAGGCGGGAGAAAGAGATCCAAGAAGGCTTGGCTTGTATAATTACACTCTCAAGATGGCATATTTACCGTCTCTGCCAGCGAGGTCATGCCTTCTGTCGTAGTAAACGTAGTGAAGTATGAAAGAGCCAATTACAGCACACTGGGTGACCTTTTAACAACTATTACCACATCCCATCAACACATTATCATGATGGAGATTGTGATTCCACGAGAATCACAACATTATCCTGTCACATCCAGCCCAAGACGGGCTTGTTGTGTGATGGCAGTGACAGCACAGCTTTGAAGAATCAGCACAATAAAGGAAGACAAGTGGAATGAAAAAAAGAGAGTGAGACAGAGAGAGATATGGAGGAAGGACGAGAGGGGGGTTAGAACAATAGCCCCGTACAGTACATTAGCTGTGGATGTCAAGCACCCGAGTCGTTCCCAATGAAAAGCACAACAAATAAGACGTTGGCCTGTTTGTATTCATTATCAGTCAGCACATGCCCCGGCTCCTGCATTAAACATTAGACTGCCTCTGATGTCTGCTTAACAGTTTAATTCCCTCCCCGCCGCTCAGCCTGTCATAATAAACCCAGCGAAGCACACACAAAGTCAAATAAGAGTGTGAGGGGGCCGCCTTTGTGTGTATGTGTGTGTGTTTGTATGGCTGTCCTCATGTTTGTTACTGTGTGCGTGTGTTTATGCATGTGTGCGTAGCAACATACAGATCATTCATAATAGCACATGGCCTCTATTGCCAGGCTTGCCTTAATTGTAGTTTATCTGTTCATAGATTAAGTAGATTGTAGAGTGGCAGCCTGGTCTGCCCATGAGTCCGAGTGTGTATGTGTGCGTGTGTGTGTATGTCAATGTTACAAGTGCATTTTTGAGTATATGTGTATATTGTTGTTTCGTTATGTGTGTGTTAACTGTGTTTGCATTTTTGCCTCTGAGTGTGTTTTTCTTTTTTCTTTTTTTTTTTTCCTGTGCGCTCCCTATCTCCCCGCCACAGCCAGAGGTTGGCACGAACACCACATGGTCATAACAGTCTCCTTGAGAAGGGGACCAGCCTCTTAGGCTGGCAGCCTGGCAGCCTGGCACAAAGACGCCAATCTCAGTCAAAAAGGAGGAGACCAATGGGCACAGAAATCCCCATTCAAAAGAGATGATTGGATTAATTAGATAAATCCACTGTATCCAATGCAATTGTGTGTTGTCCAGAAATATGTTCATGTTATTGGTAAAGGTATGGCCTCTGACATGAGCGTTCACACAGTAACACTGGCATAAGGGTGACCATCTGCTCCCTAATCTGACAGCGCTGAAAATATGAAGTCCTTCACTTCCAATGAACATTTGTATTATTAGATTTATTCCACTTTGATAATTTAATCCACTTATGAATTTATTCAGTGTAGCTGGTTGTGCTAATCACTGGCTATGAAAACATTGCAACAAAAGCTGTCTTCTAATATTAATAAATCACAAGCAGTGGTGCTCTGTAAATATGTTTCAGCAACATTATCAAAGAAGGGGAGGGTTTATCTTATTTCTCTCTCTCTCAGGGAAAATATTGTAATTACCCCTTGGCGTTGTAAGAGAGCAAAACAGTTTCGGGTTTTACTTTTTTATGACATTTGAACAAAGATATAAAATTTGAAGAAAAAAAAAATCCTCATCGGTTGTCTATTATTCATATGATAATGTGTACTCCCTGAAAAGGGTGTGACATCAGTAATTCAACACATTCTTGTCGTATTTGGGGTCCCTTTTTTCCTTGTGGAAAGCCTTTATTTATCTAGTAAACGAGAGGAGAGTAATACAATGCATGTATGTCTTTTAAAAGGCATGTTTAGCCAGCAGAATGTTAACTAAGGTAAGCAGTGTTGTTTTAGCCCCTCAGTAACCACGCCAATTATCTGTAAACTTATTTTTTTCGACTTCCATGCATACTTAATGCATCCCCTGTTTCCCTCTCGCCATCTGCCCCCCCTCCCCCCCCCCACCCCTCTCCCCCCCACCCCACCCCTCTCTCCCCCCCTCCTCCCTCCCCCCTCTCCAACACTCTGGAATTTTTATGAGATAGGACAAAAATGGGCACTTCCCTTATTAACATCTCACAGTGGAAATCAAATATGCAAGGAAAGTAGTGTATCTACTAATTAGTGCTGAATTCATAATTACTGTGCTCATTGATGGAGATACATTTGAATACGTTCATTTCCTTGGGGAGAGAGGCAGGCTGTCCGGGATAGACTGAGAGAAAAAAAAAATACCCTTCAGCCCCCCCTCCTTTTTCTTTTGGAAATTAGGGATCCGTGGCACATGGCGATACTACCAGACTAAGATCCGAAGTGCCCGCAATTTTCTTCAGATATAATTAATCAAGTGAAGCATGTAACCTAATGAATGTGTTTGATATCCGCTCCTATTCAAATATGGGCTTTATCGCGATGTGTGCCGGAATTGCTTAGAGCTATGCATAGACAGTGACATTGCTTGGAAATGTTCTTCAACAGTTTCTCTTTGCGTGTAAACAATATCCATGCTTGTCAAGGCATGAAAAAAAAAACAGACAGAGAGACACATTTTAATTGCAGTAAATTAATAACAATTAAGCCGCAGGATGCGGGGTATCTTGACAGTGCTTTGTTGTTGTCCTGGAGATAATTTCACCGAGTGCCTCGCAAGTCTGACAAGCAGGTGAAAAGGTAGAAAAGACAAAAATGATGACACTTTTACAGTTAGGAGTATAACAAGGAAACAAGAACAGCCTGGCTCTTTTTCACAGTAAATTAAAGAAATATGGACTTAATTAACCAAAACATTGACTTTGGAAGTTGCTGACTTTTTAAGCCTTTGACCATGAAAGTTGACGGATGAGTTCAACGTTCAATCGAAGAACTGTCCAACATACACAACAAAAAATGAAAAATGTGAAAGCAAACACCCTCACAGTGCAGTGCAAGTAGACAGATAGACAAACGGACGTTGCAGGAAGAAGATCCATAAGTCCTTACTGTGACCTCAGTGTGTCAGACCAGCAGAGTCACATGACGGACAAAGGCTCTCTAATTAACAGAGAGGACTCTGGAAAGCCGCTCTGTAATGAGGCACCATGCTGGACGGGCCTCCAGTGAGGCACTCGGCCCATATGCAAGGCCAGCATTGCAGGAATTTACATACTGCAGGTCAATTGAACATATGCACACTCAAAACTGACTAATGACTTCCACTAGCGCTCTGATTCTATTTCACAGCCTGCTCTCAGGATGAGCATAGTATAGAACACTAATGAGCATAACATTGGGAGGCGTACCACTGCTAACATTAATATATGTATCGAGACAAGGGTTCAATATTAGACCTTGTTGCTGGGGAAATGGGTACAACCACAACATTTCCACAGGTACAACTTCAAGCTGCACGGCTGAGCCTCCCGTACAAAGGAAGAGCAGCGTCATATAGTGTGGCTGATCAGCAGGGAGCAAAAGCCAATGTCCAGTAAAGTGCCCATCCTTGTCTTTTTGCCGCACATTTACTCTCAGACAGCTGATGCCCAGTACCTGTAAGGCCACCCATTCACTATTAAACTCTTCCCCCAGCACCCCACAGTTTGGACAGTTTGGGGGCTCGGCAGGGGTGTGCGTCCATCTGTGTGTGCCTGCATGCTTGTGTGCTTGACTGCTCGCGTGTGCGTGCAAGCGTGCAGCCTGCATGCATGTGTATGTATGTGCATGAGAGAGGGGGTTTATGTTGAGGGGGTGGCGGCGAGGAGTTGGAGGGTGTTAAAAGAAGGAGTGCTGGTGGTGGTGGGGGGTGGCTCTTATTTGGCTGGGTGTAAAAAAATGCCCCCAGGTCTCCTGATGGAAGAGACAGGTATTAGCTCTGAGACCTCCATAGTCCCAGCTTGCCATTAGTTTCCTCTCCAGCTGCACCAGGATCCGGACTATGAATCTGCCATGGCTGGTCATTCATCAGTTTCACAGTCCGCACCAGCACACACACACATTCCAATAACAACACTGTGAAATAGTGAGTGAGTGAAAAAGAGACACAGAGAGCGAGATGGAGTGAGAGAGAGTAAAAGTGTGAGAAAAATATCTTGTCATACAGAGACTTTTACTTCAGCAAGTGTGTATGGCCACTGCATACTGTACCTTTGACTCAAATGGGGGGGGGGGGTACATTACAAGTTCAGAGACAGTGTGTGTATGTGTGTGTGTGTGTGTGTGTGTGTGTGTGTACACAAGCATGCATGACCAAAACGCCCTGTGCTCAAATGTTTGTCTCTGCCTGATTGTGTGCATGTGTGGGTGCAGTCTTCCACAAAAAGGTGATGAGACATGATATAAATTAACTCTGCGTTCTGCACGCTGCCGTTTCGCACAGTTGAGCACTAGCCCTGGTCCCACAGAGTGATGTGGAACTTCCTGTCAAACAGGAAGCATTTAAATGTTGGCTGGAGAGTTATGGAATTGCCTGTGGAAACATATTTTGGGAGGTCAAACTCAGAGGTCAGCACTCCAAGACTTTCCATGTCAAGATCCTCTCTCATCAGATCCTTCAAGTTTTTCTAGTTCTGCTCGTATGTTTTATGTGTAATATTCTGTGATTTGGAAATCAAGCCGTGCATTAAATATCAGTTACATCATAGCTGACTGCACCTCTCTCACCTGAGATGTTTGAAATTGAAATAACTTCTTGTTGACATGCTGCAGTACTCCTTTCTCTATCAAAACAGTGAAAAACAAAACAAATCAATGAAAGTATTCAGTTTCATCCAGACGACCTACTGTACCAAAAGAACCTTTTTTTTTTTCTTCTTTTTTTTTTTTGCTGCCCTGAGTGAGTGAAGGCCACAAGCTCTGTCATGTAGCCTATATGCCAACTCAAAAGGAAGGACAGGTCCTAGCGATTCGGTCGCTTGGGTTGATGTGACCAGGACATGGCCATGGCAGCAGTGAAAGCCCGGTTGAGCCATAGTGACACGTCGTCTCCATCCATCTTCAGTCTGAAACATTTTACGCTAACTGACAGAGCGTGGCGCTTGCTTACCCACCTCCCAGAGGAAATAGTCCAGACTGGTGTCTTCTTGACATGCACTAAAGAGTGAGCAGTACAGAGGTCCAGAGGGGCATTGTGTATTCAGTCCAAGACGAAAGGTTAGATCCTCTGAAAAGAAAGAGTAGTTCAGTATATATTGTTGAAAGTGACAATGACTTTTTTTGGTGTGTTATTCAAGCAAATAAACAATTCAGTCAGTCCTTTCCGATTTTTTCCCCCCTTGTTGTTATTGTGCAGAGGCTCTGTGTGCAGGTATAATGTATGTGTGTATGTTTGTGAGACTGTGTATTTCTTGTTTTAATCATGGTGGATTAAGTTTAGTAAAGTATACCCTGTTTGAATTTTTTTTAATATAAATCCTAAAAAATGTAAAAATGTATGTGTGAAAAATATAAATGAACATAAACATGTTGCTTTTTCTACTTAATTTGCATATTGGTCTTTCAAACAAATTATTTAAATAGAAAATAACTAAAATATTTCAACACAGATGTAACCTGCTCGCTGACATGCTGAATTTTGTCTACACTTCTGTTCATACCCTGTATCTCGGTCAGGTACCAAAAGAAGGGGGGAGGTAGAAAAGGAGAATTGAGCAGTGGCTGTAGTAATAAATCACAGGATCGCTGGTGACATTCATACAATACGGATACAGTGTTAACTCAATGAGTCGGACAGCCCTAGCCTGTTCCTCCATCCTGACCTTGCCTCCCTGTCGTAATCAATCATGTTGGCACGGCACACACGCTCCTTATTTATTATTACTCTGGACCCGCATGTACAGTAAACAATGAGTAGAATACATTGGAAAGACTGAGAGAGTGGGGTGCTATTATAAGAGAGGAGGTAAAGGTCCGGTGGAATAACCGGCGGGCATATGTGTCCGGTTGGCTGGTTAAAAGACTACTGAACAGGACGATGAGCAACCACTGTGGCCAATAGTCGGCTATAACGCATGAAAATGACCAATACTAAGTGCTCATTGCACCAAAAGGGTCGCGATATTGTCGCTAGTTTAAATTTACGAGTACTGCTGTTGAGAAACATCATAATGTCCTAATCATGTGCTTCCCTTAGTGTAAAGACTGGCTACACACTTGGATATGTGGTCTCTATTTAAAGGAAGGTGGTGTTAAAGCTCTTTTCATGTCTCTGCTTTCTTCAAGAACACATTAAGAAACCGTCAGACAGATGTCATTTCATTCTACGCCTTATGGCCGTTTTCCTTTTAGAAATATTGTAATTTTATTTCTGTTATTCTCAGGTAGCAGGTGTATATCCTAAGTGACAATCTGCTTTCTTTGTAAAAACCAATAGCTTACAAAGTCAGTGTAAATTAACAATGACCCAATGTGAAGCCTTCATAACACCACCATAACAATCCCTGAAAGCCGGCCAAGCCAGACGTCATATAGTCCCATATGCAGCCTATGCAGGGGGCCTGTCTTGGCAACAAAACAGGGCCCCCATGTACAGCAGAGGGCCCCTGAACTCTTCATGAAGGATGGCTGGCTACGAGGAGGGCCGAGGGGGAGTCAGTTTAAAACACATACCATATGCAGTTAGGAAGAGCCTCATTTATCAGCCCCTGAAATTCCTGGGTTTTTACACCTCAGACCCCCCAGCACTTTCTCTCCTCCCCTTGGGGTTAGCCACCTCCTAACTGTACACCACGGATGACAGTTCGCTGAGACCTGGCTTTAACTGCAGACCACAACTCTGATTTGTCTCTCCATTGAAATAACAAGGAATTGATTATGTAAGTGATCTAGTGACAGGCTGGGCAGCAGTAAGTATGCTGTAAATATGCCACGAAATGAATTGCACTTATATTACCGTGACTTCTCTTCTTTTTTGGGGGATTTTAGTCTCCGTATTTTTGGGGGGGGTTTCTTGTTTTCATGTCCATCAACCTCTCCTGTCTCTTTTGCCCTTCTCCTACCCTTCCTGTCCAAGATCTTCCTCGCAGTTGGACATTATCTGGCCCGTGAATGGCACATTGTTATGCTTGTTCCTCAGTGGCCATCTGAGCAGATGCCATGAGCAGCCGCAACACTGGTCCCTGTGCAAGGTTGGTAGCTCGCATTCAACACGAGGCCGTAAATTACATCCCGCGAACACACAAACACTCTGCGCTCAACTGAGTTTCAGCAGTTTAGAGCACCAGCATAGCATATCCTGATTTTTGTTTGAGTGAAGACCGGTTTCAGGCAGCGGGGGAAGTGGCCCCGTGGCGCACGACCGTGGCCTAGACGAAGAGATCACGCACGGACAGCTGGGCTTTGAACTTCTTACCCCTGCGTTCCTGAGGTCAACAGCTTGGTGGCCACAAGGGTCAACCAGCAGTAAGAGGCTGTCTTCAGGTGAACTGCCGGACTTGTTTTGACTGGGTCTCTCTGGCACGATTACCCCATGGCGACTGGGGATGATATTCTTTGGAGGGATCCGGTGAAGCAAAGTTTAGAAATAACATTTGGATTGTATGCACGTTTTAGAGTGTATGGGAATGGGAAACGCTACAAATACCCTCTTGAATTGAAAAATGTCTGTTCAATTTAAGACTTAAACAATTAAAAAAGACTTGCCAACAGTGTGAGCCTTTATCTGAACAAAACTTCAAACAAAATCATGGAGTTAAGCTTGCTAGAAGTACAGTAAATAACACTATAGATCTAAGATGAGACACAATAAAGTATGATTTGTTATGATCTTGGGAAATACATGGCTCAAAATCCAATCAAACATATCACCAAAGTGTGTTTGAGGAAGAATCATCCTTGTTGCGACTCGCTACAGACAATATTTACACACTCAAATCCCAAGTCTAGTCAACGGATGCATAGTGGTTTGCTAAGATATATGGCTTACTTTATTCATAGCACTTCAATTACAAAATCATGTATTGGGGGAAGAATAAATTAATAATAAAACCCCCTATCTGAACTTCTAATATTTTGCTTGGCGAAGGGAAACGAATTACCCTTTTCAGAACTGATGATGTATTACTAGCGTTTGATCCTTGGAGGTTTCACCATGCTCACATTCATTACTTTCAAGTGCTGAGGTGTATCTGCAATTAGAAGCACCTTGCAGTGGATTTCTGACACTCCCCCAGACTTGAAACACCAGATCATAGAATCATCACAGCATTATAGTGCAGGAGAGGGGACGCTGTCTCCTTCGAATGGAGGCAAAGATAGGGGGTGGGGTGGTGCGGGTGCTTAATTTAACCATGTGCCCGTAAGTGAAGAGAGCCGGTAAGCAAATGAGGACCTTTCATTAAATCAAAGGTGATTTTTGTTCTGCTAATGGGTGCCCCAAAAATCTAGTACAGCTGCGAAACATGTGATCATTCTCTGTGGAGCCTGCTATACTGCTACAGACCGGTCAGGGCTATTCTTATTACAGTATGCATAATGTAATGAGCATGCTTGTTTAATTTAATCACTCTGAGTGGACTGTGTTAGCATTTCTTTGAAACGTCAAAGCCATACAAGCATGTGGTTTGATAAAAAAAAAAAGTGAATAAATAATACAATCACTCACCCGGCTTGTACAGTTAATGCACTTGCTATTTCACAAATGGTAGGTATTTACATGGTATAGTGAGTTCATAATATAGAGTAGTCATGCGGCCTTCGGCTGTGTTTTCTTCCCACCATAAAGCTCAATTTTACATTTGAATGCTCAACTCTCAAATGTCTTTAGAATGATTGTCCTCAAGAATCACTATCATCTTCAAGTCCTCCACTGATTGGTCATGACTGGGCCAAAATGGCCACTGTGGTGAAACACCTCAGAGAAGCAAAGGAAGTTTAGCCAAAAAACACGCTGAGCCATTATGTTAAAGTAAACGACAGCACTTCCTAATGTCATTTGGCAGTGCTAGCACTCAGCAATTAGGGCCTCTCTTAATGCGATGCTGGGAGCATTTCTCCTCAAGGTTAGCGCCTCATTTCCCCACGATGGGTCTGCGGGGCCGCACCAGATGCATTGTGGGAGCTGGGGGGCGCGAGTTAGGACAGGTGTCCGCCACCTTGGATATCTCCCCTCGCAGCTGGCACCAGCTGGCACCCCCAGTGCCCCATCCGGACGGTCTGCTCTCCCTTCTCCGTGGAGGAGAAGCAGGAGGAGGAGTAAGGGGGGGGGGGGCATGTCAAGGGCAGACCTGGTACAAGCTCACTCACAGGGCACCCATGCCATGACATGACCTGGCCCCTAGGGGACCTGCCAGCAGTGAGGGGTAGGAGTAATGTGGTGCAGCCGTGCCCGTTTGGAGACCTGCTCCAGCATCCCTAATGGACCGGCAATGATGAGGCCCAGCAGTGCCAGAGGGTCAGAGGCAGCTTCTGTGGAGGACGCTGCTCTTCCCACCAGAGAGCAGAGGATGTCATGTCTGAAGGTGGTCTCTCTGGATGCACAGCAGCCATTTTGCCAAGAGGTAAATGGGAGAAACCTAATCTTTGAATTCCTGACGTATGTACTATGTATACATGCACATATATACCCATTTTAAAAACAAAATCTGCAGTCATATATTGTAAAATGTTTAATTTACAAACTTTATTTATGAACATACTATGTTATATTATGTCAAACTTTGATTTGCATGACCATGGCTAATTTAATACTAATGTCACACAACCTAAAATTTAAATAATTTGCTTCATGTTATGTACTGTATATGACATTTTGCCATTTACAAAACATAATATGGGACTCTTAATTACTATGAACCAAAAATACACTATCATATGAAATTGTAAATGAAAATGTGAGACAAACAAAAGCATTGTATATTCATAACCAAATTTACGTTTCACAAATCATTTAAATCCTGCAGTATATTTGATATTTGTTTCCCTTTTGCCAAGCAACATATTGTTAGTTCACCTATTTAACATATATATAAATGTTATAATAAATATGATTCTTATAGATTTATACGGATACAAACAAGATAATATTTGTGTCTGTATTGAAGGGCTGAATGGTTCCGGGTTAAAACAAATTATTGTAAAGTGGCTGAATTGTCTCCAGTCAGGAGAAATCACTTCACATTATAAGCACATTATGTTCCAGGCAATACCACACAGTTGTTGTTCCCTACTCATGATGGGAGTTAATTCACTTAATATGTCTTTAATGGGGAGAGGCTTTTCTTTGTATAAAATGGTTTTCGCACTGACCATTATCTGAAATCAAGCCTAATGATGGCTCGGGTTTTATGATAATGACCATTATCACACAGACCAACATCATGTCTGCCAAATGATCAAATGATCTTGCATTTCTTACTTGCAGTCTGAATTCGTTAGTCATGTAAATTTAAGCCCTTGATGAAGCTTACCCCCCGTTCCTCCTCACACCCTCCTGTGTAATATTAGACATCTGATACTGTTGTTCAGACCTTATATTGAACTAAGGGTGCTTTTGAAGCTGTTAACAGCATATAGGACACCATCTTTGCCCTCATCAGCCCTTAATGGGGCAAAGAGTAATAATAATATGCAGGAATCTCATAAGCTCCTTAGTTAACATAGTCATCAGCTTCAGTATATAAAGGTAACTGTGAGGCAATAATAACAATTTGTAATAACACACACTGGCTCTTGGTGTCTGATGCCACATGAATCCTTTGAAGTGCAGACTGTTGATTACTGTAAATGAGAGCTGTTTCAGGGTGGATTGTGGGTAATTATATGCAGTGCACCCCAGGGAGCAGTGCTAGGACCCAGGGGACAGCGGTTCCACAGGAGAGTGAAGCACAGACAGAGCAACACATGCTGGGCCACCGATTCCCAGCATGAAACAAGTCAACAGGCCTGTCTTTTATTTCTAATGTCTGTGATTTACATGAAAGAACCACTGTCACCCAACCGCAACAGTGTGTTGTATACCGCAGTTTGATTGACAGGATTTCATATTTCACATGTTCCTGCACCCCCCCACTCCCTCGCTGAACAACTTGATGATGATTGCAGCATTATAACGTTGAACATATTGCCTGTGAAATGTAACTCCTCTGTATTTTTATTTGATATGGATGGCAATTATTATCTGTTACAGTATGTCAAACATAAATCTAAATAACTAAGTGTACATTTAAATAAATAATATCTAAAAACATATTTGTTTTCAGCAACACATTACTTCACCCCCCCCACCCCCGAATTGAGCATTTTTAAGCAGTATTTACAAATGGTAAACCAATTATTATAAATGGTAACACAGTATAATGTAGCTGAAAGCAGGTAAGGATATTTAAAGCATCATGATAACAACTGTAAAATGATGATTTATAGCTGTATACTGCATTTATAGGCTGTATATAAACATTTAATACCTAGTTTATAACACACTATAATGTCACTGTAAGCAGATATCAGGACATTTTTAAGTGTTTATAAATATACAACATCAACAATTAGAACATCCTCTATGAAGACAAATGTTTTAATAAATGCTTTATAACACACTATAATGCAGTTGTAAGCATCTATGAGTGTTTATTCATTTATTTGTGGACATCCATACGTGCTGTTGTATCAACAGATAATGAATGACAACATTGTAAAAGACATTTGTAATCATATAATATATGTATTCATAGAGGAAGTCATCATTGCTGACAAATACTGTGCATTAATAAACTTTTAAAAATGCCCTTATGTCTGCATTCAAGTACGTTAGAGACCACTTATTAAATGTTTATATACTGCTCATAAATGCTAAATAGGGGCAGTTATGTCACCAATTTTTCTAAGTACATATTTTCTAATTGTCCTTATCTATCACATATACATTGAAAATTGAATTCAAATTAGGATGCAATGTGAGGCAAAGTTTCCAATCATGCTGGGAGCCCCGCAATCTCTTTCTCTTCACTTGAGCTCATTTCTCCACTAATGACTTTGCCCTCTGATGCAAGCCAAGGGATCATCAAAGGTCCTTGAAACAAAAAGGGAAATATAGCAATTACTGGGACTTTCATCGGCAAGAAAGAGATTAAAAACCCTGTGGTTGTATAAGCACCCGAGAAGCAAATCGAGATCTGTTTCACTATTAAATGTATATTCAAGCACTTCACTGCAGACATTGTTCCTCATCGATGTGTTCTTCCTTTCACCACCTTCATTCATTTTTTTTCCATGCATGATAATAGAATCAAATGTATTATGTATTACTAATCACAGGATAAAAGCCTGTGGTGCTAGTAACGCATGTAGATTCCAAAATGCTGTGCATGTACAAGAAAAGTCATTGCCTTTTTAACAGTGGCCTGAGGGAATGAAATTGTCCCTTAGCCTCCATAACCATTGACACAAAAGGTCCCCAAACAATTTCAAATTACTGCTTTATTTCTCTCTCTTATATAATCCACCCACATTATTAAATCTACCACCTTCTGGGACTTTACTGATACAATAATATTACAGTGCTAAGATGTTTACATTCGAGACCGCCAGCTTTCCTTGTTATAAACATGTATGCCCGTAGGACTTGTACAATACGTATGCATACTACTTGGCCTAAATGAGGCACAGGTCATTTTGTTTTTAAGAGGGGTCAATATTACCTCAAGCAAGGGGCCAAGGCCAACACCAGAGACCGACTGAGCAGAAAATGGCTCCTGATACTCACAGATGAGATCTATTATACATTAAACATGCTTGTAAATATTCACCAGTCAGACCATTCAAATGGAAAATATGGTTTGGGTCAAAGGTCTATGAAAATGTTGTCTCCGGAGGAAGTCCCCCTAGAATAGAGGCAATGATGATAACAGGGAGAAACACCCATAGGGGACTAGGGAGAACATTAAGAGTTGTTTTACATGTTTGACTGTGGGACAGCGATGATACCAGGGAGATAAATGATGGGCACTTATCAGACTGGACTGACCTAGAGTTATGTACCATGGCTAATGGAATGTAACACTCCCATCAATTATACACAACCAAGCTGAATTACAATGAATTAACGTCCAATAAAGTTTTCTAAATAATTCTGTTCAAGCATAAAAGATCAAAACAATTAGACCTCCCAAATGTTGGGAATAATGCCAGAACAGGTAGGCTTTTTTGAAAACAACCATACTTATTGAAATCTATGAATAGCAAAGCACCGAAGGTACAAAATAATTTGTTGGCGTCAGCTTTATTTGTGGTTTGTCTCGCTGACAGGATCACATGGCTTGAAAATTATTTCATCATGTTCAAGTCCAACTGTGGGACTAGGGTGTTATCTTCTATTTTTGTCTCTCTCGGCCGTATATTTCAGAGGCCAGAACAATGTAGTCTGACAGACATATTCTTTATGAGGGGCTCGTGGCCTCTCTAATTTGACACAGTTGTCAGAGATAAAGCTCCTTAGAGAGTGTGGCCATGCTCTGGGTAAGAATGGGGATTAAATTAACACCCCCACCTTCACATCCTCTGACCCCAATACTGGAGAATAAAACATACATGGTGACTCACTTCACCACCCCACCTCTCCTTTCCAACTTCATCTCAGAAGGTATTTGATTTTATTGCTAAATTAAACAACCATGCACCGCTCAGCTTCCGATTGCAGAAATCTTTATTTTAAGACGTTTAAGAAGTTCTGTAAATTGACCAGGAATGCGGATTGAATGTAATTAACAAAAAATGTAAAAATGATTTTGACAATTTCAATAAAATAGAATTGTCATATGAAGAAACAATGCTATTTATCGAGAAGCATCCTTACTGTAAATGTGGCCAGTGAGAGTGAAACGACACCCCAAACATCTTACACCGTGTAACAATACACTCCCTCTCCCTGGTAGTTTCCTATCAAATGACCCGAGCACGTAAAATCAAATCAACACTGGAATGGATCATATCAAATTCTAATGAAAACATAATGTGCTCTTAAAATGTGTGTTGGCCCGGCAGCCAGTCATCCAGAGAGTCTCCCCCAGATGACGTGATGAATAGGGAACACTGATGGAATATGCATCAAAGTCGAACTCATGATTTATGTAATAGCAGTCACTTGGACACTGATTAGCTGCTCTGTCAAGCGTGTAATACGAGAGGCACAACCCCTGGTTTATCAGTCATTTATCTGAAGTGCGTCCTGATATTATCACTGGATCCTAATGTCATCATTATGCCGCACAGCATGTGCGGGCCAGTGTGTCATGGTGCCGGCGACACTGCCTGTCAGGAGTTCAAGCCTCTTCATTTGCAAAGTGCTCAGACATTCATAGCACTATGTCAACAGTAAAATAGAGAAGCCACATCATATCAGAGATAGAGGGACAGAGGCACACAGGCACACTAAATAAGTGGGCACTAGAGGGTACAGAGAAATTTTGTCACGTCTTTGTGGTTGCGGCATTGCTTATATGATGATCAGGCTAATTCTTTTGAGAGGAGTGGAATAACAAAGTGTCAAAGTAAAAAAGAACAAAATAACAGGTTGTCTTTTTCATGCCTGCTTCATGCCTTGATTTAGAGGAACAGACATAACATCCACTGTACACTGGGTATACACAGTAAGAACACCCAAACCTCCTCCATGTGCAATGCGGGGCCCACAGAGCCAGTTCTCCTGATTAAAATGCACACTCACACACACACACCACTGTGTGAGAGGATGGCGGTTGTCTGTCAGGACTTTCCTGCGCTCCTAGAGAATATCTGATATCACAAATGACTTCAACTCCTCCCACGCCAACATGAGAGTGAGATTGCGAGCACAGGAAGAGAGAGCAAGACACAGACAGGCAGTATATGACTGAACTGTGACAATCATGCAATGTCGGATGGACAAAACTGTTAATAAACAATATCTGTCATTATGACAAAAAGGTTAGGGTTGTTATTCTCACAAACATCTGGCGCTGTACACTAAAAGGAAGCTGTGCAGCGTATAAGTCCATCAACACCTCACACAAACAAAAATAGTGAGGGAAACTGAACAGGAAAAAGAGCTCTTTGAGTCTCAAACAAAAGATATCAGTCCGGCTGCCAACACAGACAGGGCACCACACCTTGGCAATGATGCCGCTCACAATCAAAGGAACAGTCGTCATCAGTGCAGCCGTGTTTTTAAAGGATATCTTAAAAAGATTGAAAATATGTGTCACTATGGAAAACAATTGAGTCTGGAGCCTTTAGTATACCAGGTTGTTATGTCACTCACACGCACTTGAGGCTGTTTATTTCAACACGCCATGGCTAAAGTATTTCCTGTTTTTAAAATAAATTATTTGCACCCATCAGAATGAATATATATGACTGTACAAACAAAATATAAAATGTGCAAAACAGCTTTGATGTGCCAGCAGTAATTAAAATTAATTTACAATAAATATAGGATGACAAAAAGCAAAAGTTGTCTTTAAAAAAAATTTAAATTGCACATTTGAGACATTTTTTTCTCTCTAAATGCAATAAAGCATATGCACAAACATCCACTGCGAGTGCCACATATGATAATTGTCTGGCCACTGAATGCAGCATTAAAATGATTTCAAACAGTATGGCTCAGAAGATCCAGCAGAGGGGGCTGCTTACTGCAATCATATGCTGATTAATTGAGCTTGATTCTCCCCATGCTGCGAACATAAGTTGTCCCACACTGTAGGCTACATGTTGGTATGTGGGTAAAGGTTACAAGGCTTTATCGAAGTCACCTTTTACCACAGGTAGCCCTTCACATCATTTTTGATGAATATTAAGAAAACAGTGATTTTCTGATTATCCCTCATCAAGCCTATATCAAACTAGGTTATGTTCATTTTTATTAATTGTGCATGTTCCTCTCTAATTAGCTAATGAGAGACAAAAAGCAGGTTTAGAGCAGAAAAATGCAAATGACTCTTAGAAAATAGCACAAAAAAAGTAAATGGCAAGGCTGAGAATCATCCTTCATTGAAATGTCAGAGATAAATGGCTCAAATGTCACATCAATTAAAACGGGGGACAGTTAGTAGTTCATTAAAGAGAGAGCCATATTGCACCGTCGGGTACCGTTGCCAACCCTTACTATCTGGGGCAGACTGGCAGCGGGTCCAGATGGCACGGAAATCCTCACAGATTTCAAAATGGTCTCTGCAGGGGTGGCGTTTTCTCCCCCGCTCCCACCCTCACCGCTGAGATGGGGTGTGGGCCACAGGCCCACGCCGGCCTACACATTCCAAACGGAGGCATGCAGAGAGCTAAAGGCACCACAGAAATAAAAATAAAGCTGCAGAGGACAACAGACATTTTTAAACAATACATGACTGATGCCACACACTTGGTCATAATGACTGAAATATATGCTTCAGTTAAATATATGACCGCTCCAGGCAACATAAGGCAAACCCCTCTCCTTTAAACTGCATGGAACTCTAATAAAAGGATTGTGTGCTGCCTCTGTGTTGTTAGTAATAACATGCTGACTTTATTAGTTGGTAATACATATACCATGTCATGGGTTATTGGCAGTCACATAGGTGTTTTTAATCCACCAACATTATGCCTGGGACCCTGAAGACCTCACAGAGAAGCTGTCACTGGAGAGACAGAATTGGATAAATGTCTTTGCTATAAGTGGAAAGATAACAGTATTTGAAATTAATGCTCAAAATATGCATTATCATATTTTTTTCCTGCTGTGAAAGTATCAAGCAAATCAAATATCTAAATCACCACCATTACTAGTCTTCGGTGTATTGGAGACCCCCTGAAGGACCCCAAATCCCAATTTGAGATCCATTAGACAAGCCCTCTGTGTCTGTCCCTGGCAGGGGGAGGAGCGGGGACCCTGTACCGGCCAATTACAGAGCGAGAGCGGACTTTTGCATCTTGTGATTGGCCGGCTCGACCACGCAGTCTGGAGAAACAGGAAGAGACTTTCTGTCACGTTTGTTTTGCAGAGGGAGGTGAAGCGGACGTCGCACAGACACAGTACGGCTGCAAATGGCTTCATTGTAAGCTACAGTACTAATTTACGACGTTAAAATGCCCGTAACAAAGCCTGACATGATCTGCAGTTCAGAAAATATCCGTACACTTATGCTACCGAGGGCTATCTTTCGAGTAAGTTAGTGTGGGCCTTCTGTTGCGAACCTCTACTTGTATTTTCGACACTTTACCTGGGCACTTAGTATTACAGATTTGCTTGAAATGGCTTTAAAGACACTTTAACAATCAAATAACTGCGAAAATCTTCGTCTATGCTTCGGCATGAATATTCCTTAATCTGAAATAGGAATAAGGACACGTGTTGCATTTCCACACCTGCGCAGTCGCAGCGCGCTTTCTACTCAATTAATCACGCAGGTTTGACCAGGAACTAGTCTAATGAGAAACGAGTCAAATGATTGACGAGCATGAGGACGCTGCCAGTGATTTTTAACAACACAAGCTGCTTATTGTTTGCTGTTTCTCACCGTGAAGAGCTGGATACACATCCAAACATTCAAGTAGACACTTAAACTAGTCTACTGCGCCGAAAACGGCACACAACAAACACGATGGCATTATTTTTAATCAGTGTAGACTAGATTAGCCCATGCCATTATTGCCAAAGTCCATTATTCTATCTCTGAGTCTATTACCAGCTTGCTAAATGGCAGGCAGTGTGTTCAGCGCTTATCCAAAGTGCACTGTACCATTGTTTGGCTCAGAAATGTCTCGCCTTTATTGTCAGTTCAGGCAAACCCCCGATGAATACAGTGAGAGCTGCAAGAGTAGAAACAAGAAAGTTGAAGCAGACGCATTTGTGATCGCATACCATGACAGATGTGTTGGTGGTGTTGCTTGTGTGTGTGTGTGTGTGCGCGTGCGTGCCTGTGCGCAGGGGTTGGGGGGCGCAACTGAAAGTCTTTAAATTAAATACTGTAAATGCATGACTACTTTGTATCACATTGTGTAATCTAAAAATAAATATCTTCTCTTATATTAAATGTACAGACTACGTTGAGCAGCGTGGCATTTTGCGTTTTATTTATTGTTAGTTTGTTTTAGGGCTGCAGCCAATTAGTATTTTAATTATGATAGGCATATAAAATGCCAGAAAACAGTTAAAAATGTACATGACAATGTCTTAAAGCTCAAGGTGGAATCTTCAAATAGCTTTAATTTTGTCTGGCCAACAGTCCAAAACCCATAAAAATTCAGTTTACTATCACATCAGACAAAGAAAAGCTGCAAATCCTCTCATTTGAGAAGCTGGAAGTAAGGAATGTTTACTGTTTTCCCCAGAAAATATGAATGGATTTGGAAAAAAGGATTCATTGATTATCAGAATAGTTGTCGGTTGCAATGAATCAGTTAATTGTTTCAGCTCTACTTTTCTTTTTTGTTGTTGTTGCTTAAGTATCAAGTCTACAGTTATTATACAAATGTATGAGTTAAAACGTATGAATGTGAATTACATGTGCTATTAAAACTGAAAAAAAGAGTGAGAGATATTGTACTTGTACCCTTTAGACACTTTTCAGATCAAGGTTCTAGGAAGGAAAGGTTTCCTTAGTTGAAACTCTTACAATCAATGTGACCTTTATTTATTATCACCCCCATCTCTCAAAAACTCACATATAACATAGTCAATCATCTCTCCTTCCCTCAAAGTAAAAATAAAAAAGGAACTGCTGTCTGGTTATTGCCAGTATCCATCTCAGTCGTCAGAAAAGCTGCACGTTTTTGCTGTTGTTAAGGGCTGGAAACCAGAATCCCATCGGAGTTGCACCCTAAGGAACAAATTTAATGCTAGAAAAACATCCCGACCATCAACCAAAAATGACGGATTGAAAATAATGTCGAGCTATCTTGGGAATCCCCCACCAGACAAGGGAACAGACTGCATTGTTTTTCTCATTTATGTGATATATAGAACAGAAAGAGGGGAAAAAATGGGCGATTTATTGGTTAGATAGGCGTATTCTTTTCCATGCACAAAAGAAATATTGGATAGTAATGTGGGGATCAAGTCACATCATGACATTGTTTGGAGGCTAGGTGTTCAAATATGTAAGTCATCATCCGTTGGTGGCCCGCTAGGTTTTCGATAGATCATTCAATGCAAATGTGTGTGGGAAATTGTGAAAGTTGCCACATGAATATGTCAATGAACGGAGTGTAATTTGTGCTTCCTTAGCAGGGCAGAGAGATGAAGAAGCAGAGGGAGAGCCAGTGCACTCAGAAGACCATCTCATTGCTGAGCCCCCTGGGGACCATCCAAGTCAGTGGATGTGAGAATGGTGTGCACACCATCCAGATCCTAATGGATGTCGCACCTGCTGAAAGGTACTGTACAACAGCCGGGATGGTGACGTGATAAACAAAGGTGTGAAATTTACAGGCGGACAGAATCCACTCCTGTGATGGAGTGCCACCATTCCTCATTGGAAGCAGGGCATTTTTGTAGATCCCACAAGAAATATCCTGGAGAAAGTTGGGCAAATATGAGCAGGCACTAGAAATATGAGGGGCACTAGAATACAGTTGGGCTTGAAATTAGATTTCTGATGGCATGTGGTTGTGATTCTTCCTGCAGTATATTTGAAATTTCAGAAAAATAACTTGTTTATTACCCACATGGGAGTTTATTAGAGCTGATGTCTGTAGGGTCAGCAGAGGCCATGGGGAGCACGGACTGTTCGCTCCTGTTTATTTATGTTGCCTCCAAGTTGTATGCAGTTAGTACTTCTGAGTGTCAACCGACACTCAGAAATGTAATATGTGATTGCATTTTCTGCCCCACTCATCCTTCAAAATTGTTAGAATGTTGACAGCCTTACTGAAGCGGTTGAAACTGATTAAACTCAGTGTTAATAAGTACTTATTCCTTATTTTTACAGGTCCACATCCTACATCTCAGATTAGTTTTGATTAGATTGAAATTAAATATCCATGTATCGCAGATTCGCATTTGATAAACTTGAATGGTTTGGGAAATTAAACCATTTTCAAATGCACCCAGATAGGAAGCTATCCTTTTGAAAATGTATGTTCAAATTCTAATTTATGGAAACCCATTAATAACCTTGTATATTATACCTCAACATGTGTTTCCTTCTCGACTGTCTGCTATTTCCTAAAATTCATCAAGCAGTAAAAACATTCCACTTGTTGTTAATGAGTTGAAGTGAGAAAATTAATAATATGGAATTTTGATTATGGAAGATGTCCTGTAACCATGCACAAGCACCTTTCTCCGTCTCCTTGTGAACGGGGTTTAATTTGTGTGTTCAGGTTCAGTAGGAATATGCAAATTAATCTAATGATTCGCATCACTAGATAATTTCTCAGTTTAATATCATTTGCTATGTCGGTCAGAAGTGAAGCTTCGATCACATCGCTGTCTGTATGTTCTCAAAGGCGTGAGCAAGAAATCATTAAACTAAATGTTTAGATTTTATCACGACCAGTCGAATACACTGTTATTGTCATAGGACAGGGGAACTAGAGCCACCTCAGATATATGGAGTAACGCAATGTAAACAGGCATTAAGGGAGGCGAGATAAAGTGACAAAATATAGGCTTATCTGTGCAACCGGCTTTACATGTAGATCTCACAAAAGCCTGTCTGTAGCAGTAATAGTTCAAATCAGCCATTTCTATTGATTTATTTATGACATACTAAACAAGGCTCTCTCCAGCTTTGGATGTGGTGTGGTACAGGCTTAGGAAGTCAGTGTGATAAATGATCTCTAAGAGCATATTTTGGGTAAGGGAAATGGATGACGTCTATGCATAACACAAAGGGAGAACTACAGTAGATATTCGTGAGTCAGTCACAGCTTTGAAGGCTTATATGGCTGCGTTCGCTTTCTATGTTTTTTTCTTCTTTTGTTTCTTTCTCAGAATCGGCTATTTGTTGGTGTTGAACAGCTGGAGCAGCAACACAAGCGTTTGTGGCATTGATAGATAGTTATTGATAAACGCCATTATAGCTACATAAACGCCCCTGAAGTATTGCTTACGCACCATGACCGTCAGCTCTTTCTAATAGAAACGTCTCAAGCCCCTTTTGCTTCCTAACTGATCTTAGGAACATTTCCTAAAATCAACCTCCTCTGCCAGTCTAACGACAGCCCTGAAGGCACCATCAGATGAACAAATTCATTACATCTCAACAACCCCTGTTGGGGCCCTACGCACCAGCCCCGCTGTTAACCAGCTTTTCCCCCCTTTTAGTTTTTAGCATGGCTTCGGCGTTCACAGAAAAATGATACGCATTGTGTTTACAGGAGATTACTATTATCTGAAATATGATGCTTCTTGCCTCATTCACACCGAGCACAGACACATAATACAGAGGAAATCATAGAGTACTTTTTTATTAGGGTGAAAAATGAAAAAAGGGCTGGACTCCTGCCCCGAGACATTTTGTGAGCATATTATTTTACAATGCTTTGATCAATTTGTCTGTCAAGCTGGCTGAGATGTGGGGGAGCAGGAAAAAAGCAATTTAGCTTGTGAGGTCCTCAATAGAAATGTACTACAGGAGCCTGTGTATGACATGTTGCATTAGAACCTGAGTAGCCTTTATTGCCTGATAATGTCGCAAGGCAATGCTGATATCAATCACCCTTTAACAGCCAGTATGATGTGTTTTTATGAAAAGAAAAAAAAAAAAAAACAGAATGCATGAAGTATTTCTGTGAAAATAATTGATTTAATTCTGAGCTGAGGGATTTCTACTTTTAACAACACAAAAATGTTGTGTTGGAAAAAACCGGCACAAAATGTGCTAGAAGTTCCAAATTGTTAAGAACAAGCTCTTTGCATATGCTCCTATAGAAAATTGTAATTAATTTTACACGGATAAACATTCTGTCTCATTTGCATATAGATATAAACAATATATTTGTGCATCTGAATTCCCAGCACACTTGGGTCACGTGATCTGCCTAAAATCCTAAGTGGCTGAAACCCAAAATTATCATTATATTTCCCAGGCCATAAATCCGCCTTTTTTTCTCTGACACAAAGCCTTATAAATCTGTGTCTGATTTTTCACATTGCATATTGTTTTTAGTTAATGATTTTCATCTGTTTGTTGTTGCTGTGATAGTGGGGAAATGCACCATATGCTCCGGCAAAAGACAAATGATTAGCAAATGAAATTCTGGACAGCTGTCTGACTGAAAGCGTTTGGTTGATAGCATTCTGCTACCATAATTAGCTTAAGCTTTGGGTTAATTAACTTTCTACCTGGATATGCATAATAATAGCATTCTGCAGAAAGCCAAGGAGCTTCCAGTATATCAGCAGCAAAGGCTGGCTTTTTATTTTGCATTTCGCCAGCATATTTCAATTTCAAGAGGCGATTTAGCTCGGGAGCATCGTCAAATATTGTAGATTTTACTCCCCAAGCCAGATAATTCTGAAACAATAGGGGTGTATTATGTGGCAGAAATGCCATTTCTGAATGTAATTAAAGCGGATGAAAGCAATCACCAATTTTTAAACGCTTTTGTCTAGCACAAGGCCTACTTGTAAAAAAAAAATATCCATCAAGAGGAGAAAAGAGGCAAGAGAACCCCCAAGTCCTTATATAAGAGGCCTTTGAGACTGAAGTGAAGTACAACAGTAATTAGTCTTTTGTATGAATTTGCCGGCCATGGTCATGATTACTTAAGCATATGAGAGGACTGCAGGACTGCATTGGTCTTAAGGAGGAGGGTGTTAAAGTCTATTTATCACCAGTTATCCTCACAGCTTTCCATTATCACTGACAACACTGGATGGGGCATGAGAACAGCCTAATTGTTCTGAGGTGCAGTGTTTTTGTGTCAAACCCGTCACCCCAGTCACATTGGCATTCATAAGCAGCCAGACATTTTCCATCTATCTATCCCTAATACCCAAGCTGTCACAACAGCTTTTACACACCACCAACGCTAGTGTGAAATATCTGAGGTGATGCATTTATCGTTTTTCTCACACTCATGTAGTGTTGTGAATCAATGTCCTGGTTCACACTGAATAGCAGTATGGTAAATGTGTTCCCTGTTTGGGTCCTGTTTACATGATGTGCTCACACACCGGGAACCATATCAACAACTTCTTTTTTTCCCCAGCTATAATTTCTTTCTCTTCCTCTCCGTCTCCGGCTTTTTTTCCCTATTTATCTGTCTGGCTCCCTTTTATTTAGTCCACGACGTAATTTCAATCAATTTAAATTTTTATTATCTTGCTTGATATATAGACGCCACAGTGTGCTAAATAAACTGCTTACATTTGTAACTAAACTGCTTTGTCATACAAACAGTGATCTGCTGAGATATTGAATGAAATCATCAATAAAGCAGGGGGGAGACTTTTTTGACGCAGTCCCTTTAGAAATGGTATGAATAATTCATTGTGTAATGATATTCAGATGATTTTTGTTCTATTTTTTACTGCGGCCTTAGAATATTGTTTTGCATGTTGTGAAGTGTAGTACTCAGCTGCGTATTCATTAAGGTGCCGCTCCCACTGGCCCCAGGACCCATCTGTGCTCTATGTTTATGCCTCCATCTCTCGGGACAGTCCCAATCAGGCTGCATGTGCCATTTCCTGTGTAAACCAACACCTGTGTAACACGCTACCTGTAAACCGCCCCACCCAGACGAGACGCTGACATTCACTCAGATAAAAATCTGCAAATGTTGTGGTTTCCAAAGCAGAACCTCCAGGGTGAGGACAGGAGCCAAGCGAGAGTTACGGTTCGCTGTAGAGATGCGGCTAAAAGCAGCTCCTGCTGTTTTTTTTTTCTCCTTCCCCCTGCTGTCGACCGGGAAGTTTCTCCGGCGTGAGGGTTGTGCTAGTTTGTTTTAGAACTTGATTGGATTCTATATCTGCAACATGCAGAAGTGTACAGTGTGTGACATACTAAGGCAATATGCAGAGAGATGATTCCGCTCTGACATCTTGGAGAGGAGTATGAGTCAATTATGCCCAAGTGTTGTTCTTGCTTATCTTCCTGCGGCACCAAACAAGGATTTAGTCAAGGATTTAGGGGTGAGGGGGCGGTGGTGGGGATCATGGTAAGCGGTTCACAACAAAACACTCAAAACTCCTGGGAGCGGGCACTGATTTAAAAATAAATTACAGAAGACGAAGCGCTCACACTCAAGGGCCCTCAGCAGTGCTGGCGTACACAGGTGAAGATTAGCCTCCTCGCTAATCAGAGGAACAAGGCAGTAATTTGCTCTGAACACAGACAGTAATTAGGACTTGGTGACACTGGATTCCCATAATGCCTTTGAGCTTGACGTGGTCAAATTTTGACAGAGGCTATCCATGCAGGGTCACTGTCCCCCCAGTCTCTCGGCCCTCTTCAGTTGAGGCTCTAAAAGGTCCCTGCAGTTACAGGGGATCCCTAATGTACTTTATGCCTCCCTCACTGGCTCCTTACCATTCGGGTAATTGGAATCTCTTACTGTGGCACTTGAGAATAGAGGCTAAAAACACTATTTGAAACTGCTCAGTAGTCTGTTGTAGATAAACATTGCTGCGTCGGGGTGGGGATACACTACATAATGGAGTAAGAGTTAAGGCTCTGGTAATACATGCCTTCACTGACTCCTGTGGCTAGCCAGTTGGGAGAAGACCTAATTGTTGTGTGCTTTGTTGCCTACTCTGCAGTATTTTACCACCACCGTTATGTATTGGATTGAGTGTTGCGGCGTTTTTTGGCGGACATTGGCTAATAAGAGTTGTTGGATATCTAGAGAGCAGTTTATCCGGCCGAGTTGTTTTTATTTTGAAACAGCAGCAGAGCACAAAATGCGTGCGCCCCAGAACAGAATAGGAAGCATTCCTTACAGCTTACCACTCCAAAAGCTCTCCACTTTAGTGCTGCAGTAGCCAGATAGGCATCTGAATGATCTTCAAATGGTTGAACGAGCTGCATTGAGCAAGTGGCTTACAATTGTATCACAGCCTTTGGCTCAGAGACCATCAGGATCTTGACATTCATAGAGACATGCTGTATTTTTTCCCCCTTTTTAGACAGTCATTTTAGGCTTTTTTCATGCTCTCTTGAGTCTTTGACGTCTCTGAGTTAAGTATCTGCAGCTATAAGGCTGAGGAAAATATTGGACTGCTCTTGGCCTTTTCTATTTCATCCTCTGACCCGCCATGTTACCCATGATCGGTGAAGGAGAACTCTGGCAGGCTGTGTCAAAAGTGACAGCCGATCGAGTCAGGATGAGCGCCATCACGCTTCACAGGATGGAGGCATGAGTTCTGAGTTTTTCCCCTTTTTGTGCAATATACCATTACACCCTTCGCCAGATTCCTTTCAATTAGATCCTGTGGTTAACCTGTTTCATTCTTACGTCTGCTGCTGATAGAAAAAGTCTACCTGAAGTCTTGTGCAACTAGAGATACAGAATATGCCAAAGGAAATTGACAAATTTAATGTCAGCTATTCTTTTTTTTCTCTTTCTTTTGTCTGCTTTGATTGTTTCTTCCAGGATGAATGAAATAACCTCTAACATTATATAAAGGCTCAATTCATTATTTATATTAGAGTTGGAAAATAGGTAGAACTCCAAATGACTCCCACTTTACGCAGCAATGATTTATGGTAATTGGAAATTGATTGTGACAGGAGCACAATATTAGAAATTTTCTCAAATCACAATCTTCTATCAGGGGAAATATTCTTTTTAGTGCAGCAGATCCTGGCTAGTTTGGAATTAGTTTCTTATTTCCTTACCTGTGATGAAATAGTAAACGCATGAAGGACATTGGAAAAAAAATAGGATTTGAACTAGTCAAAAGATAATGAATAACAATTTTGCTTCAACCCAATTCGAATTGTTTATTCAAACTTAAACACACTTGTTAAACACAGTTATTGAAATAGCGTTTATAATCACTACTAATTATAATTCTTGTTTTTTTTATACAGGGGTTGGCGGTTACTTTGAGACAATATAAATATTGCTTCTCCTTTGAGAGATTCTTTGTAATCAGCCCGACATTTATTACACATCTCTACTCTTTCATTTGAAGGGCAGAGTTTCTGATGTACCACAAAGATCACGTGATGCTTCTTGATTTGTGATTCATTGAAGCGACTGGAAATGTTGCCGGAGCAGCAGCTACATCTCCACTGCCCACATGCTCTTTAAAAACAATCCCCCATCGCACCTGGAGGTGACAGACTTCAGCTCGACTGATGTTGTTCCTCTTTTATTTATTTATTTTGGTGTTGTTTACCGGCCATAACATGTACTGCATTGCATTAACTTTTACTACTGTCAATGTTGTATCACTCAAAACACCTTTAAAGCCGACGCATCCATAACGGAGGGCTGAGGGGAGAGGAAAATTAGCCACGGTGACAAGTCTGAAGTGTGGGCTGGAGGTCAAAGGTGCCAAGCCTTAAGCAAAGGTGCTCTAGCCTTTGTCCGGTAGATTGTAAGGGCCTGCGGGTCCAACAGGAACATTTCCACACACAATATCCCCGAGCTGTCAGTGTGCAGCGGCTGGAACATCCTCTCAGAGAGAAAGAGGGGCTGTGGAGGGGTAGAGGAGGAGGAGGAGGTGGTGGTGGTGGTGGTGGGAGGAGGAGGCGCGTTGGGGAGTGGGGGGTTGAGGGGAAGGGGGGCTGTAGAGAGGGAACAGTGGCCTGAAGATCCTTGCAGAAAGAAAGAGAGGTGGGGGGATGGTGGTGGTGTGTCTGGGGGTGTAGGTGGTGGGGAGCCAAAAGAGCTGGAGTGGGAGGATAGAGAAATAGAGAGGGGGAAATGAGGAGGGAGAGCTGGGGTGGGGGGGTGTGGTGGGGTGGCGAGGAGAGACAATGACAAGTAGGGGCTGGCTGGGCACTCACCCATGCCGACAGAGATTGCCATGAGCCATGGCCATTGTTTGAGCGGGTCTCAGCACAGGACCCGCCGGTGGGTTTCCGAGTTTTCACCACTCAACTATAAACTGCTGTGTGGTTTATTTAGAAATGAGGGTATTTACACATTTTACTGTATTTACACCCACTGTTAAACTGCACCCGGGAGATTTTCATCACACAGCCACAAACTAGCAAGCAGAGCGGTTCCCTGAAAAGTGACCTGCTCAGTCATAACACTCCAGTAAACCTCAGCTTCACGTGTCCAATATAAAATGTTGCTCAAACTGTGACCTGCAGAAGTGTAAAAACACTTTAGGGCCGTGTTGTTACGGCGGGCAGCAGAGAGACGGTCTGTGTGTTTAACAAAGTAAATGTCTATTATTAATACCATACAGGACAAGCCAATTTTAAAAAAAGGAGCACTTAAATGGTGATATTATTTATTTATAAGTCCTGTACACCAGTTAATGGAATTGGCGGCCTGCTTTAGATCCACAACACAGCTTGAGGTCCACTTTGCAGTAATGCACATGCTAAGAGAGGACCTTCCCAGTAGGGTCTTTAAGTGTCAAATATGGGTCAGTCTGCTTGCATTGACCTGGGGGATGGTCAGCAGCGGAGAGAAATTCAGCTGTTAAGTGATGCCAACTCAACCATCGGCAAATTCCTCCAAGCATCTACTCATGCTAAGATGCACGTCCAAGTGCAGCGCTTTGCTGGCCAGCACTGCTCTGGCCAAAAAATCCATTTATTCTTGTCATGAACTATAAACAAGACCCAAGCAAAGTTGAAACTGTTGTTAACGCTGCGCTCTTAACTTTTTTCCCGTAACAGCTGCAAGACTTTTGAAAACTCTTTTTTTTTTTGTGGTTATTTTGCTTCTGCTTCCTTACAGTTTGAAATAAACTGTTAGCGCCGTTTCTTATGACTTGACACTGTTTTCTTTCACACTCTATGATGCTGCACATACATATCTACTGTAACACATGTCTGGATTACTGTCTTTATATTTTCTTGAGCTCCTTTCTGTCTTCCACAGCTCTGATATTTGTCACAGGCCAGTGAAAAGAGCGACGGCGAAACGCATAACTTTTAGATTTTAAACACGTCCTGATTAACAACTTTTAGCAAATTATGCCGTCTTCTGTCGGTGCCGGCCGTGGCGCGTTATTACAGTCCTGTGACATATTTTAGTACTATTGAACCAAGAATTGGGTATTATGATTGCTCCTCTGATCCCCACCTCAACTCTCCATCCTGCCTTATATCCCTCACAGGAGCGGCGGGGCCCCCCTGAGCTGTGTGGTCAACGATAGCCCGGCAGAAACGAGCCCAGAGTTGCGGCGCTGCACCGAATGGCTCCGGGCGTACTTCAGTGAGCCGCAGACCACTGGGAGTCTCTCGCTCCCTGCCTTTCACCACCCCGCCCTGCAAGGAGGTCTGTCATGGATAAATATTTGCAGAGCCATGACTGGGATCAGGCTTTCACTCTTAATTGTCAGTTACATCACTTACACTCACTGGCTCACTGTGTTATAATGAAGTATTTTATGGCTGAGAGAGAGAGAGAGAGAGAGCAGAGGGAAAGCGAGTGAGTGGGTGAGCGAAGGAGAGAGAACAGAACACAGAGCTGTAACTTGGTTCAGTAATCTGTGGCAGCTCTTACCACGCGTGTTAGTCTTGGCAAGCTTTTCCATGATTCTTGGCGCATTCTTGGAAACTGATCGAATTCCACTCTTGACATTTTCAGACAGGAAGCTTTTTTTTTTTTTTTTTCTTCAATGACAACATGTGAATGGTGTTAAAGTTTGAATGAGCTTATTGTTGGCTTGACCAGTCACCTAGGGCGAGTAAAATGAAAAGCACCCCGAAAATGGACAATTAGCGTTCTTTCAGCTGGAAGTTGGGACTGAAGAGTGGGTGATTGAGGGCGGCGCAAAAAAAAAAATTAGGAATGAATTATGCCTGTTGTTTTTTTTGTTTTTTGTTTTTTTCGATGAAACAAACCACTCACAGCCTGATCATTTTTGAAATCATAAACTTATCGCGCTCATGCCGTTTTCAAAACAATTACGGGCTATTTCTTTGTCACACTGAGACGCTCATTGCGTTTTAACTTAAGAGTTTCAGAAGCACTCATTTAGACCCAGAAGCACACCTACACAGGAGAAAAAAAATAACTCTAATATATGCATTTAACAATTGTGCCTCTCTTCCCCTGCAATCAGGCCTTAGTTGCTCTCTAATTTCATGCAGATCTGCAGTGCTTGAGTGATGGCATTTTCAATGAGCAGGTACTCCATCGAGACCCTGTATACAGCTATGAGTCCCACGCTCCCGCAAAGGCAATGCAGAAATACGTCAGGACCAATTACGATATCAACTTTCAGTGTGATTCCCTTCGCCACCAAGTGCTTGTGTACCAGCCCCAGGCTCTTTCAAATCGCATCTCATCTGAAGTCTTTGGGGTTTTAATTAAATTTCAGGATAGATGGAATTCTTCATTAGTACCTGATCTGAATAGGTGATTGTGCTGTGTTCCACCTCTCTCCCTCGCCTGTTGTTTTGGGGCTCAGTAAATACAGGGTTTAGGCTTGGATTGCTCTCAGTAGTCAGAACCATAGGCCATGCCTGTATAAAAATGTTAAATGTGAGCATCAAGAGTATTTGTCTTTTGAGGGAGGAAAATAGAAGCTTTCCTTTTTTTTTTTTTTTTTGCTTGTTGATTCACAAATATTAAGGTTTAGTTTTTGCCTTGCTGCCGTACAAATTCCTGCTCGATCTAGTCATGCAGCAGCCTGCCTGCCTGCCTGGGAAAAAAATACAAGTTTAATCAGGTCATTACAATCTGTGACAACCAACTTTTGTTTGCTCAGTTATCTTGTGGGAGAACCTGAACGCGACAGCGCTCTCGCTGCACTTGTCATGTAATATTGAGTTGTGACCTTCACTTGAAGTGTTGCCATGTTTATTTACACATTTCTGACAAAACAAGCCACTTTTCATATTAGCTGTCACGATATACCTGAGCAGCAGAGGTGACATGAAAGGAGATGCAAGGCGCAGGTTTCTATACTGTCTGACTGATTCTCATGAGCAACATCACACGCAAGTTTGGTCGTCAGAGGTAGAGGAATGGCGAGTGCGTGCGTGTGTCCTGCTCTGGGGGCATGTGTATGTTTGTGTGCGCGTGCACTTGCACTTGCATTCGCGCCCCCCCCCCGAAAACACAGACACCATTGCGAGTTCTTAAAGCGATGCATATTCCTATCTCATTAATTATACATCCATATGTAACAGACGAGAGGATCTTAGTCTCGGTAAGCGGCACAGGGAATATGCGGGGAGGGGGGCCGGGCAAAGGGGGGGAAGGGCGCTCTTCAAAGCCCAAATGACTGTGTTCCTGCAGGAGCTTGAACCTCCCCCTGTGCACAGCGCAGGGCGAGATGAGACACTCACCAGGACTCGCCCCTGTGATGTGGAGAGGAATTAGGGAAATGAACGTTTTCAGAATATCGAATAATCAGAGAATCATCAGCACCCCGTCAGCCTTCAAAAGTATGGATCCCTCAAGACTCAAGAGACACTTTGACTGGGAGTCAAAGTCTTCCCTCCCATTAAACACAAAGGATAATGAGGTAGCTGCATTTCCACTATTGTCTTTTTATTGTCACAGCCATGTATGAGGTGACTGTCAGCTGGAAGTCATCTCTCCAAATCTATCATTAGCAGGCCTGATGGGATTCAGTTTATTCTTTTTTTTTCTCCTCTCAAATTGCTCTCATATACAAAATTATGAGCAAATCAATCATATATGTCAATATCTGCATAATCGCTAGATCTGTTCGATTTTACTCTGGATCAATCTGTCTGTGGCTCTGCCTCTGCCTCTGCCATGGCCCTATCACCTGGCCTCATGGTGTAGGTAATGACCTGTGACATAATTATGGGATGTCTGTAAACATGTAAGTGGTTCCTCTCAACTTTTATTTAAGCAATTGACATCGCTGCACCCCGATCTAAAGAGGGTCCTGACCCCAGATACACCGTATTAGGCTCTTTATGAAGTATGGGGCTGGGGGACTGCTCTCCAAATCATTGCTGGTCACCTCAAGTGACCCGCATGAAGTCTCTGTCACTAACGCTGATGAGGGCAAAGTTCTTTAACCTCTGCAGCGGCACATGAAAGCGCAGACACTTGTTTTTTTTTTTTGTCCAGATCCGTTGGAGACGTGGAACGTTGCCGGAGAAACTCGGGACAGACAAAAGGTGTAAACAGCGCTGTAGCTTGTTGCTCGGTCGGTGTCGAGGGCGAAAGTGCTGAACAGCCGCTGCTGGCTGGCGTGACGTTGACGCCGACTTTGGTTGTTTGTCAATAACGTTTGCATCAAGGGGGATTTGTCCCAGCCATAGTCTGGGCAAGTTGTCATCTAGCCACCAGCGACAAAGCGATATCAATATGTAGCACGCACATCACGCGGCCAAATCCGCGCTTTATGAGGGAGAATAATGCATAAAAGAAATTTCAGGGGTGTATCTTATCTCCTCATAACATTAAGTCTGTCTGCGTAAGAGCCCGTCATCTCGTTGACAGCGTGATTATTACCTGAAAAATTATTAAACAGTACCTACGGGCCTTGTTCAAGACAAAGAACTCACATGGGTGCGCATCAATCAAATATATCCCCTTTAGGTTTTACACTTATTCCCCCCAGTTTAGGCAAATTGCCTTGTTCGCGTGGCTTTGTGTAGCGGAGAGTGACTATAAGGTAGCGAGGGAGCCTGGGGAGCAAAGGATGTTCACTCTGTAGAAGAGAGACAGGGGTGTGACATGTTTTCACACAATGCCAATTTAGAGGGATTTCTCATAGATCACTTGTCATGTGCTCTCTTAGACCATATAAATGAGAGAGAATGGGAGATCACTAATTGAATTTTCATGACTGAGTACATGTATATACTAGAAGAATGTCACCCCCTCTTGATAACGAGACTATTGTTCCCCATCTTGTTCTTTCTGCAAAAAAAAAAAAAAGTCTTGTTCGCTTGCTACACAACCTCGGTGCATCAATGTCTCAAGGTTCCGAGATGCTTCACAAACTTTCCCCCCTTTTTGTTTAGCAATCACAGCTAGACAAACATGCCTCTCAGTCACTGCCTGGTAATCCAGCAAAAAAAAGATAATGCTAGTGCTAAAGTGCTAATGAAATCAAAGCCGTTAATGTGGTCGGTTAAGCTGCGGATGATTTGAAGAATTCCGCCATTTAAGTGAAGATGATATAATGAATCTACTCTGAATAGAAAGCAATTAAAAGGACAAATTGGTCTGATTAACCTCAAAGTCATCCCACTGCCACAAATGGTGTGCAACATTCAAATTATTATTATTAAAAATCTGGAGCAGATTTGCAGTCTTTTTGGCCTCTCTTAATCCTTTTAAATGAAGGAGCGAACTTTTTTAATTTTAGCTGTGACCTTTCAAAGCATAACCTAGATTTTTCTGCCATAGACATAATTTTCTCACATCTGCTTCTGTAGCATGTTGATACTAGTTCTAAGGTCAAATTGAGGGACTTCTACGTATTTAGTTGTTTAATGAGTATTGCAGAGAAAAAAGAGGGAGTCATACAGAGGAATGAATACAGAGCAAGAATTAGACCTTGTGGTTAAGTGAAAAACTATTAGGTGGAGCAAAATGTAGGGATGTCTAAAACTTTTTATGAAATTTTACAACACTGGTTTATTTTAAGGAGTAAAATCCACGTACTAAACTGTTGTCTTGCTGTCATCAGCTGTCTTGAGTTGGATTGATTAAATGAGGAACTCTCTCTTCCTCTCTTGTCTCGCCGTCTTCTCTCTCTCGCTCTTCCTCTCCTCTGCCCTCTGCTTTGTTGGTCGAAGACGCGTTCACCAGCCGCGTGTTGCAGGTACTTCTGAGGGAGGTGAAGTTTGGAGAGACCGTCTCGTACAAACGGCTGGCTGAGATGGCGGGAAACCCCAGAGCGGTGCGGGCGGTGGGAGGGGCCATGAGGAGGAACCCGGTGAGTGTGGCTGACATTGATTGACAGGCTTCTCTGTTATTTACTTTACGTAGTCAGATAGGAGAGTTTTTGTGTTTCTCATTAGATTTTATTATTGTTGTTGAGGGTTTTCAAGTGGACAAACAGTAAAGCTGCCTATAGTCGAATGTTAATTAGTCATTTTAAGAGGAGAGTAAAGAAGAAATTGATAAGTAGGACTGGAGACACCATGACGTCACACATTAACAGTATTAAATATAGAGCTGCAACGATTAGTCAGTTAGTCAATCAGTCGATTCATGAGAGAATAATTCTGCAGCTATTTTAATAATCTGTTAGTCATTTTAGTCACTTTTTAATTCTCAGGTTAAAGCTTCTAAAATGTGAGGATCTGCTGCTTTTCTGTTTAATATCACTGCAAACAGAATATTTTTGGGTTTTGGACTGTTGGCTGTAAAAAAAAAAAAAAATCCTCACTTTGGAAACTGTGATGGATATTTTTCACTATTTTGTGATGTTTAACGGACTTAACGATCAGTCGAAAAAATAATCGGGAGATGAATCGATGATGAAAAAAATCGGGAGGCTCTAATGCAATATTCCTAAATGTAGTTTGGGCTATGTGAAACAAACACGAAGGCAATGCAATAGATTTAAAGCTTTTACGTCGATATTTTATCCTGCAATTTCATATAAAAGTTTAGAAAAAGTTAAATGAATGGATGAAATGGTGAGTCAACTAGTGAATAAACAAGTAAACACAAAACATTTATAAATACGTATGCTATCTGTGTGGGGACATTAAAACATAATATATGATCATAAATTCACACTGAAAACACGTAAAAAGTTATTGATATAGGATAATTTTCAGCCGATCTGTTTTCCTTCTATCTGTTGAGGAGGCATTACCTGCAGGAAAGAACTCCACTTGAGTTTTCCAATAAAATAATTTAAACGAAATCCTTCTGTTGCAGGATGTGTAATCTAAACCGTAGGTGTGCGATGGGCGAAATAAACGCCTCCCTCTGAGAACGGCTGAGGAGTAAAACTCTACCTACAGCACAATTTTAAGCCCACACCTTTTGTTCCTGTTCTCTCAAGTCTTTACTGTAGATGTTCGCTGCAAATCTCCGATTCTTGTAGGAAACCTGGCCCGCGTCGTTTTTGCCCGTGAATCCACTGTGTACAAAATGGAGGGCTAGAGGGCAAGTGGTGTGTCTTCTTTTGATCAAACCCTTTGATCAAAGCCCGTTTAGCTCTGCCCATGTAGTGCTGTGGGCACCACCGATGTGCTCTGTGAAGCAGAGAACCCTTCTTGTACAGAAATGCAGCCAGTGAGATGTTCTCCCTCACATGGGCTGTGAAATAGCTTGTGTACTTCCTCTTCTTAGTGCCGCGTTTTCCCTCTGACGCAGTTTTTGTTATAAAGTTTTTGTTATAAGAAAAGTAATACATAATAATTTTTTTTTACCTTTACCGCAGAATAAAATGCACATAATCCAAAAAAAAAAAATCGCATTTGTGTTTTTAACACTATGCACTAGTTTCTTTATATACTTTATATGTTACTTTAGCCAATGGCATTGCTGCTGGATGGCTGTATAATACGTCTCAGTCTCATGTTTTACAGACATTTCTTTCCTTTCGTCAGGGATGCTGGGAGCCTGAGCCCTCAGCTCCTGATACAGATCCAGAGTCAGATTGTCAGTGTCAATTACTTGTCAGTAGCGCTGCTCCACTCAGGCTTCAGCTGTGAAAAGCTCAGTGTGCTCAATCGATCCTCGCCTCTCTGTGGCACTTCTTCTTCACCAGGATTTGAGTATTGATAAGCCTGGTGTAGTGCTCTTTTCCCCCCAAGTGAAGAGGCAGATCCGAAGGCCTTGAGGGTACCCTGCTCTCCCTCCAAACCCGGGGAACAGTATTGATCGGAATACTCGAGCAGTATTTCTCTGTCTGCAAGGTTAATCTGGGGCTCGGAAAGTTTTATTGCTGTTGATATGGGAGCGGGTTTAATGATGGATTTGAACTGAAACACACTGCATGTCCAACTTTTATATGAAAGGCTGGAGGAGCAGCCATCATGTCAGGATAACTTGGTTAAATTGGAGAAATATAGTCACCGTGTGGCAGTGGTTGTGATTTCCCCCCCCCCGTTCAGAACAAGACGAGGGCAACATTGAGAGTATTTTAAAAGAAATAATTGCTGTGATTCACTGTAACCATTGCTACTCTTCTTGTTCTGAATTCACAATGATCGAAGTGTTTTAGGCTTGCTTGTTTAATCTTTCTCCAGCCATTTAGTTTACAAAGAATTCGGGACCCCCCTGGCAGTCGTCTGCAACAAGAGTAAACGCTCCACCGACTTCCTCTTTTTAATGATCACAGGGTTATCAGATCTTAATGTTGACACCCTCTCGATTGAATATTCATCCTGCTGGTGTTTTTGCCCATTAATTTTTGATTGCTTCTTTGCTTTACACTATTAAAGAGTAAAAAACATTTATACCCAAAGACTGAGCCATCACCCTGAATGTGGATTTGTGCAGGATCAAACCAGACACTTCTGGTGTGGCACTTTGTTTTCATGCAGTACATGAACATAAAATAGCAACAAACGAAAAAAAGAGAAAGTGCAGATTCATATTTTCTGCACATTGGTTACTTTTAAGTCGCACCGTTTATGTGGTAAGTCAGAGTTTCTTTTATACATAATACATCTACTATCAGCAGCTCCAACTGTTGTTTTTGCTGCGACAATAAATGTCAACCTGAGAATAATAAAGCAGTTGATTTTTAGAGCTCCGATCCTTATTTCATTTTTTTTTTTTGCTAACACATCATAGTTTTTATTGAAACAGTACTGATCCTTTATGGAATTTATATTTTTAAAGTTTAAAACCTGTACACTGAAAATATGCTTTTTGCAGCCTCCTTACTGACTTTATCAGTTGGAAAGTGTTCATTTAAAGAAAGAAAACGGTTTTAAGGTGTCTCTGTGTGTAAAAATACAATATTTGCAAAACTTGCACATGTTTATTTCCTCAGAGTTGATTTCTCTCTCTCTCTCTCTCTCTCTCTCTCTCTCTCTCTCTCTCTCTCTCTCTCTCTCTCTCTCTGCCTGT
>JAVQJL010003865.1:0-25767 GCA_036024295.1 Nannoperca obscura
TTACTGGAACCAATTCTGAATGACTGAAATGATTAATTGCTAATAATAATGGTTTATTACAATGTGGGTCTTATTGTCGTCTTTTTACGTGGTGGAACCACTTTTTCATTTTTTTAAATTATCAATAGATCTAGTTTGCGTGTTTGGTGGAGCTCATATGATTCCTCATGGAAGTGTCAGACAAAGGACGCTGTTAGCAAAACAGTTCGTCAAACCCTCTCTCCCAGCTAGTGAGGGTGACAGCTAATTAGCAACATCCATGGTCTTGTGGCGACATTTACTGTACATCTCTGAAAAAAATCACATAAGGAACTGCCACAAACAAAGCTCATTTTCAAATTGTATTCTAAGCTAAGCTAACCAGCTGTAGGGTGTTGCCTTAACCATTGCTCTCAGCAAGAAAGTGAATAAGTGTTTACTCAAAATGTCAACTATTCCTTTAAACTTTTAGTTGGATTTTTGCCATTATATTTATTAAAAAGGACCTTAATAAATATATAAATAAAAGTCTAAATCTCTAGCTGATCCGGTAATAATAATAACTCCCTCTTTTTAAGCGCTGCAGCTGTCCCTAACAGCTTTGTTACCCTTCCTCCAAAAAAATGATTGCAATGATTTTGAAATAGCAGGTGTTGAAATTGGCATCAAATTAAACAAAAACAACCCAGAGGCCTGCTCCAGTATGGAAAGGACCAATGAGATTTCTACAGTGAGGGAAAAGTGCTGGATCTGTACAGAGTTGTATTTGAAGCTTCCTGGAATGAGCTGTGAACATGCATTTTACAGCATGGACTAGCAACATATATGTACAAAATGCTAGGGGGGCAGAGAGAAACACGCTGGGGAAGATGAAGCGAGGTGAAGAAGAAGAAGCATTCCCATGGTGCAGTTGTGCTAAAACTTGCCTAAGACACTGGCTGATGTAGGATGCAAGTGAAAATGTGCAGCTTTGGTGTGAATCTTCTTTCTTGTAACTCGGCACTGGCCAGTATAAAAGATGTTTCACCAAGACAGTTGCTAATAATGTCCACTTATGATAGAGTAGAGGATCTCCTCCCTGACGGACACAAATTTGCTTCTGAAATACCAGTAGCAGAAAACCGAACAGATACAGAAAAAAAGTCTCAACAAAGATTGAAGATTGAGAAGTGACATGCAAGTTACCACAGCAGAGAGAGGAAAGTTAAAGAAGAAGACAGAGTGAGACAGAAAGGCGTGCAAGTTAGATGAGATATTGCTAAATCTCTATCTTGCCACTGACAGACAAAAGTGACAGTAATAGGAGGTATATTTGCATAGCAGATGTTCCCCTACGCAGGGCTGGATTTATTGGACTACCAAACACTTGGATGGCTACATGCCATCTGTCATACAGCAGCAGCAGATAAATTAAAAGTAACAGCTGTGAGTATACTGAGGAGGTAAGGGCAAGTTACAGCATCTCGCTCAGAGGAGGAAGAGATGCATGTCAGGGAGGTTATTCCCTTTGGGAAGCTGGATGAGGAGATGGAGACGAGAGAGATGGGGGGGAGCAGAACTGTGGAGAAAGAGGGAGGGAGGCAGAGGGAGGAGAAATGCTTTCAGAGGTGCGTTCACTCCTGGTTATCGGTTGTTTATCATTTGTGTTCTCGATTTATCAAATAGCGGCTACCAGCTGCATATTGCAGTAACTCACTGTACCTACATGAGCCCACATATGATTTGTTTGTGCTCGCACAGGTGGCATGAATTACATTTTACACTTCATGTATTCATTTCAAGAGGTATTATCAGAAAAAAAATACATGTGTAAAAATCAATCCCTCATTTCTTTCTTACACTGAAGTCAGTCGTCTGTCTTCTTTCTCTCTTTGACGTTCTACCTAACAATTTTCTCTTAATTCTACAACAGCCTGTGGCTCTTGTAAGAACAACATTAAGAATGCATGTGTTCATCATGACATGGGCGTCAAATCATTGTAGTTCAGGGGCTAAACACAGACTTTACTGCATTCCACTGTGTTCAATCAAATTCAAACTTGTTTCCATTGCAGAGCAGCTGAGGTGATGGTGCATACGCTAAACAGAAACATGCCACTCTGGATGTGAGTATTGCTAAATATAATGCACTAATCACTATTAATGTTGGATTAATGTGAAAATGCTTTTGTGATTCAGAGCACGAATAAAAAAATATATCTTCCCTTGTTTAAAGTTTTATTTCTCACTGCAGAGATATTCAACTTTTCAAAGCATTCAGCCTGTATGCTACGAAGAAGAGAGGGGGCAGTAAGAGATGAAGCAAAACATCATTAAACTCACCAGATAATCATCACTTGTCTATGAACTCCAAAATAGCTTCACACCAGGTTGAATACTGTATATGGTGTGCATTGGACTTACTGTAGAAATGATAATTAGTGCATCAGCCTTAGAAACACCTGGATGTGTTACTATCAATACTATACCATATGACCAATATGTGTCCAAAATGTGTTTTCATGCTTTTTATGTAAAAGGAATCAGGCTTTTTCCCCTGGTGCATCGTGCATTTAGGGCCACATAAAAGGTTCCATTCATTATGTCATTTTGTGACAATTTTGCAAGAATGCTCCCCCTACTTCAAAACCCAATAACCTGAACCACTTGTCCTCCATTCATGATTGTTTAGCAGCCACCAAAGATTGAATGTCTCTTCATTTTCTCCACTTAAACCCGGACAAAACAGAAATTCTTTAAATTGGTTCTATCTCACAACTCTCATCAACATTTACATAAAAATACATAGACATATTTTTTGACACATATTTAGCATATACAGTAATAAGAGATACATCACATTATCACCAGAGATGCTACTCAAGGCCAAATAGAGGCGACTATACTGTACCTGCCCAGCACCGAACAGCAGATAGAAAAAGTAAATAGCAAATAGCTAGTAGAGCATTTAGCCGCTTAAGAGCCATATATTATTTCACAAGTTTTGGTGGAGACCAAAACTGACTAAAAAGAGAGTGAATAATGGATGTCCATTCAACAGGTGGACAGAAACACAGCTCCAAATAATGGCTTCAGTAATGTTGCTGCATGTCCCCCGGATGTGTAACTATTTACTAACTATCAGCAACTGTTTGCAAACAGGTTAATCAACTTTAAAAGGTGATAATATATCAATGATCAACTATGCAATGCTAGCATTGTTTCTAAATTACCTGAAACATAACTTTTAATTTCTCTATTGCAATTTCTTATTTCTTATTGTCAGACGTGCTAGTGTACCAGTATATCTGCGATATCTGCAGCTAATGTCAGATGATATATCTAACTGGCTGATTTCTCAGCCAGGCTCCTCTTCATCTGAGTCATTCTTCCTATCATTAATACACATACATACACAAGGAATCAAAAAACTGTACAGAGTCTTTAAAATGACTAAGAGAGACACAAAACTAAGCAGTTAATGCTCATCCAATGTGTCCATGTGAAACCATACAAAGCATTTCATCTGATACAGCATATTTGACATTTTTAAAGAATTCACAGTTTCAGAGTATTCTTGGAGGTGTAGCTTCCACACAACCACATATAACTAAGGTCACGCACACACGCGCACACCCACGCACGCGCTGCTCTTTTAATAACACAGTGCAGGTTTAGTGTCACACCTGTTCAAACCACAAATTGCCCCCCTAATCATCATCTGTCTCTTTGTTGTAGAGCCCTTTACACATGCCACAGTGTGTCAAGGTTTCTGGAGCAACACCTGGCATTAGCTTACTTAATTGGCTGCCTATAACAAAGAACGACTATCTGTAAAAACAACAATGACCATGCAAGGGTGCAGCGTTCATTGGTAGTGAAGCAGTCCAGATTTCTGCTTTGTGCAAATATAAAAGAGAAACTATAGATTAAGTGCTCCTGCTGTCATGGAATTATATAAATTGATGGATCATACCGCTGGTTTCTAATTTTACCTATGCAATACTTTCCATTAGTACTCTCCATTATCCAAAGCACACCATATGGTTGAGATTGATTTCCTTTAAGGCAGCTACTGATTTCCATTCATTCCGTCACAGTATGAAAATCTACTTAGGAGACATAGAACTTTCTTTTGTAAAGTCATCTATCACAGTTAAACTTTTCTCCCCTTTGTTTGTTGTCGAGACACCGTTACAAGTGAGGATGGACTGATTTGAACTCTTTGTTGTTACTTTCAGGTCTTGACATCTGAGACCTGAGAGTTGACATTTAGTGCTAAAGAAAAACGCTCTCACGGAGCACCTCGGTAGCCAAGTAGTTACAGCGGATGCCATATAATGTCACCGGTTGGACTCCCCTCTAAACTTCTCATATGGTTTCTTTTAAACGAGTGTCTTTAGCCCAAAGATATAAAAATATCCAATGTTTTACAAAACAAAAAATTTAAAAATTATTCAATCTGAATTCTGATTTTTTTTCTTTCCTCTCCCAATAATCAATAATCTCATGAGCCCTCAGATATATCTTGTGATCCTTTGGAGGGGCTAAACCCAAAGGTTGGGAACCATTGGACTAAACTACCAAACTTCATATAAAGTAGTTCAAACTAGCTCCACTTTGTCCAGCTACAACAGTAAAAAGCTGCTTACACATTGATGCATTAGTGTAAGCTAACAATAATGATGTAATATTTAATAATATATCAGTCACAGGGAACCAATTTACAGCACAATAAGCACTTTTATCTCTGATGTTTTAAGTACATTTTACAGCTATAATTTACTTCTACTGTTACTTGTAACTTGTAATTTTACGTTTAAAGTGTGTACCAACACACAAAGGATCTGAATACTTCTGTTATACCTCTAATTTAAGTCTCTACAAGTTGATTTTGATATTGTAGTTTTTGCTCTCCAACAGTGGAAGCATATTAAAGGCCTGTTGAAAGCATTATTGGAGAATAATTATAAAAAGAATGAAACTCACTTCAGTATAACACATCCAGTCCTGGTAGGTGGCGCTGTCCATAAGACCTGTATCCTGGTGCGCCTGCGAGGTGTGCTCTCCGTCACTGCAGGGGCACAGTTGGTCATGAACTGTGTGTCATCTTCATCAATGATCTAGAAACAAGAAGGCAGCATTTAGTATTAACATATTGAAAAGCAAATGACATTGCTTTTGAAAATTCACCATGATCTTTTCATGTTCCCTCGAAATGTGTATCCAGATCACTCAACAGTGAATTGCCAGCCCACAAGAGCTCTTTTCTTACTGACAAGAGTCAATATAATTTGCTTGAGACAGAGGCTATTTCCAGTGGCAGCATGTACTACTGATAATTCTCTTAGTACATCTACTTTAAACCCTTCGGTCCCTGACCAGACAAATGCACCACTCGCTAGGTGCATTCTTCTCATTTTGATACAGGAAAAACATGGTAAAAATATTGTCAGATCTCATTAAATAAAATAAATATGTTCAGAAATTATTTGATTAAAAGTGGACAAGCACCTAAACACTTATAGTTGGATTTTTCGTGAGGTACAGCATGGCTTTGGGATGGCGGTCAGTCGATCCACCACTTTGGTCCAGACCAAAATATCTCAACAACTACTGGATGGATTGCCATAACATTTTTTACAGGCATTCATGTATGGAGCGATAGGAGTGCCACAAAAAAGAAAAATCTGTAAAAGCATAAAACAATAAATGTGGAAATATAAAGAGAAATAAATAAAAGAATAAATGTATTGTATTGCAATATTTAATTTAATATTTATTAACATTAATTGGACAATTTAATAATTATGTTGAAATATTAAAATTTGACCTTTAGCAATTCATGTTTTATTATAAACGACTGACCATTGGACAATATCAAGGATGTGCACAAGGCCGGGCTAAAGTTGCTCGAGCAACAGCCCATCTGCCCTCTTCGACTGAGCTGCCCCTCTGAAGAAAAAATAAATAAATAAAACATTGTGTTGTAGCCATTTCAATGATGGCCTTTGTGTGGCGCTGTAGGCATCAGTCTATAAAAGGGTGAGACTGATTACTACAGGTGTGCACACAATGAGGGCATTGGTTTTTGACCGTAAGACGCGATACTTTGTTAAGAGGCATTATTTGGAATATCCAACTTTAGGATTTCTGTTTGACTTTTAAGTTTGAACTCAAAGAGGATGTTTGAGTTTGCTATTGTGGCTGCATAAATACAAGTAGCCCATAATTGCTAAAGACCAAATTAAATCACCATATCATCCAAACTTTTATTACGTTAGGATAGGCATGCCTGCGCGGGACACAGAGATGGGGCGGCCCAGAGCATGACACAAAGCAATGCCCTATGCCCCCTGTCATGTGACACTGTAGCATCTAAACTTGTTGTTGTTGCCGTTGTGTGAAGGAACCTGGTGAGCCTTTTGAAGTTGTGGAAATGATTAACTATGAATGGTATAAATTGTGAATAAAAATCTCCACATATGCTTCCAAACAATGCTTAGTTTGTCACGCAATATTTCCTTATATTATGCCATCACATGAACTAATCTTAGCTAGTTAGCTAGCTGGCTAACATATAGACAGTTACGGTGCTACAGTGTTTTCCAGTTAGTATGAAGCTAAGTGTTGTGATATTCATCAGATGCTTTAAGCCTCTCACAATGTCTGTGCACATTCCTGAACCATACATACATATAACATCCTGTAGGTTTATCAAAAGGAGTACAGGATATTTTGGAAAAAGCTCTTTTTTCGACCAGTGGCCCCAGCTCTCCAGCTAAATGAAAGAATAACAACATGGAGAGCAACATGGCTTTTTTGAGGCTGGTACAAGTAGAACTGCTAGCTGTTGTTTATTTGTTTGTGCTGTTCCTGTGTTTGTTCACTTACAAACCACATTAGCAGGGGCCAAGTTTTCAGATTTTAACAGAGGAGAAGTTACGCACTTTGCTCCAATGTAAATATGTTATGGGTGCACAGAGTGAATGCTCTCTCATCTTCATCAGTGATCAGAGAGCAAGAGAAGCAAAATGTTTGACATACTTTTAATATGGTCTCTGTTTGGAGTGAGTCATTAAAGAGGTACTGTACACATAAACATGTTTTTTGAGCTGTAAACTAAATTATATGACTGTACTGTGATGAAACACATCAGTGCTGCTGTTAATATTGACATTTGTGACAAAATTTATAAAAAACTGCATTTCATGGGTTGAAAATGACTCAACGCACCATCTACTGTTTTCAGTCAGCCCTGAACCTGTGAGGCCAACGCTGACATAGAGTCAACCTGTTGGGACCTGTCTACGTCATGAAATGTATATAAAAAAGACTCACTCAGTGTCAGTCGGTTTCTCCCATGTCACCTGACCCACACACTACGTAGCCACAAGGCCACGCCTCCTACAGGTGTTGTTCCCTCACTTGTTGCTTTTTTTTATGTGCTAGGAGGCAGGGTGTCTACACTTGATATTACCAGTAGCAGTAATATGACCAACGTTGCTTTGATGACTTTGAATCGTTGAATCACAGATGTGACACCAGCTTGCGCCAAAAGCAAAGTTATGTGAAAGAGGACAATTCTCAAAGTCCCTAAGAGGGGCTCCGGATAATATCAACCTTTCATCTTGTGTATTCAAGATATGTCTAGCCCACTCCCTTTGTTACTTGGACCTTGTCAGACATTTTAAAGACTAAACACACACAGAGACAGACACACACATGCACACATGGCCTATGACCTTGTTGCTAGTGTTCCCCAGCTGCCTCGACTCAACAATAACAATGACCTAACACAGAGTCCCAAAGTCCTGATAGGACATTAAGGGGGAGACAAAAGTCACAGACAGCTCTCTCCTCCTTTTCTTTTCCTTTTCTTTCTTTCACAAACTCCCTTTTTTATTCCACAAATACACATCCACATACAAACATATACATACATATAAACACGCACACATACTTCTATGCATCTCTGTATTGACCTCCTTATGCCTTCTTATACACATTTTGGTTCACTTTGTGTCACCAAGACTGACGTTCTGTCAGTCAAACGGAGACATAAACAACTGGCTAAAAGGCAAAAGAGATAGAGAGCGGGGGAGAGACATAAAAGAGGTAAGGGGACAAAAGGAGAGAAACACAAAGAAAAAGGAAGACGTAGGCTTAGAGAGAAGACAGACAGAGTTTTGTGAGAGGGACGAATGTGGAGGTAGATTAGGGCTACAACATGATCAATTGAAACAGAAACTGCACAAGGATAATACTCGAATTAAGAGCTGCTGTCTAGACGCAAATGCACTGTCGGCTCAGATGTATAGTGTCCACATTTACCATCAAAAGCAATGCCACACCATAGACAGAGTGTATGAATTGAACAATTGTCTTCTACTGTGTTCTCTTAGACTGGATTTGTTTACCAGACAGCACTGCAGTTTGTTTAAGAAAAACAATAAGACAGTCAAGTCCTAAATCAAAACCAGATTCATGACAGTCCACTCCCAAGTCATTTCAATACCAAGTCAAGACAGAGACATAAAGCCGAACTCAAAACAGGCAAGTCCCACATTCAGCCCCGCATCAGAACAGTCAAATCTCAAGTCATGTTCCGCAAAGTCAACTCAAATTCCAGACAACAACACATGTCAGAACCAAGTCCTAAACTTTCCAAGTCATGGTCCCTGTATGTGTTTTTTTTTTGTTCATTCAAATACAATATCTTTTCAAAATAGTGATCAGTGTGATGGAAATCAGTAAGCACATGAGTGAAGACGTTTCAGGAGACCTGGGTGTTTTATGCAGAAGCATTCATTGAAGCTCCATCGAGGAGAAGAGAGAACAGTAGTTACTTCCTGATGACGAGTATTTAACTGTGTGCAGCTACAGATGTGCAAAGATTCCATTGGGTATTGGATTTTAAACATTAAACCATGCTTACCGAAGTTAACAAAAGTCACTCTGTGTGTTACTCTAAGACAGTAAATTAACTTAGGCTTAGGTTTACAAATGACCTGAAAGTGATCTGGGGTCCTAGGAGGCAGAGTAAGAAGAGTAAGGTACAGTCTTCTGTTTCTGGTTAAACAAAAAAGATCTTACTTTTTACCAAATGGTCTGTCTCTCGAGGGATCCTTTCCATAATGTTGTCAGACACTTTCAATAGTTTGAGCAAGCACTTCATGTGGATGTACTTGCCCCAAAAGATTATTTGCAGCCATTGCTGCGCGGATGCCGGCGGTGGCGTGCTACTGGACCAATTCCAAAACTTTTGGTAAGTATTAGTTATTCAGACTCCACATTTTAAAGAAATCGGGCCCAAGTTTCAAAATACAGAAGTTTCCCTTTCGATGTGAAAATTGCATTGACAGTCCTTTTTGATTTTTTTAAATTGAATCCTAGATTATCAATTTCGGGGCTCTCGCGTCACTGCAGTACATACACAATAGTGGTATTACTCTCATGACTTTTTATCTAAACAAAGAAACTAGAAACAAGACAGGCCCATTAAAGTTTCACGCTATATTGCTCTATTACTGGTAACAGAGAATGTGTGAGAGATAGAAAAACAGAGAAAGAGAGACAGACAAAGACAGGGAGTGTGGGAAGACTGGCAAAGGAGCGTTTGTTTTCACTGCAGAGGCTGACATGCCTGTGGGTGTCCACGGTTTGTCTATCTCAATCTTTTTCTCTCAATCTCTCTCTCTCAATCTCTAGCTCTCTGCTGAGACGGTAAACACAGATGCTTCAGAGTGCCTGCACAAGCAAACGCAGAGCCCTGTTCAAACACACACACACACACACACACATCATCACGCACACAAAGAGACAGGCAAGACAGAGAGCGGGAGACACACAATGCAAACCCAGGCTTGAACAGACACCCAGGATCCCTGGAGAAGACTGACAATAAGAGTGATATTAGTATGTGTGTTTGTTGGTCGGTGTGCACACACATTGCAGGTTCGTAATTAAATGCAAAGCAGTTACGAAGGAGTGAATACAGTTAAAACCTTTGGGACCTGAGCACGGAGATGAAACTTTTCAGAGGAAAAACACCAGCAGAAAGACAGATAGATTGAAATGTCACGTCAGCACTGGAAGATGAGCCTATTTCAGAAAGTAACAAAGTTCTCTTGCTTGATGAAGACCTCGAAGGCGCCGACATTTTGCCTTGAGCTTTCCATCAATCAAAGCTGTACTATTACTGCACAATACCGCTGAGATCTTGGGGCTATCACAAATATTGCATCATATTACATTTTGTGTCTGAGCCACCCAACCAAGGCAGCGGTGTCACATATCCAAACAGCTACTCTGTGTGTGTGTGTGTGTGTGTGTAGGTTTATTTCCTAGCGAATAGAGCCAATTCTGTGGCTTTTGGCATTCAATTACACAAAACAACATTGAACAATAGTACAGTGCATTGAGTCTGTTTATTATAAAAATGACCCCAAGGCTCTTTTTAAAATCCCCCTTTTTTACAGTTATATACAGATTCTAGTGCTATAATGAGCTGTAATGCTGTCATAGCCGTCAAACCAAGTGTTTGTGTTCATCCAAACTAGTTAAGTAAATGGACTGTCTTTTCCTTTAAAAAAACTTCTTTCCTGCCCTTCTCTAAGTTTCCTGTATTTTCTCAACTGTTTTTCTTGTGCAAAAGCTCTGACGTTATCTGGGTTTAGTGTGAAAAGCTCTGACAAAAACAGCCACCTTGACTAAAGTGCACGCTCAGGGAACAGACTTTCTCTGATATGGAATTTACATTAACACTTCTGACCTGAAGTCTTTTTTTACTTGACCTGTTTCTGAACCTCAATAATCCAGTAAACATACTGACTTCATGATATCTGCTGTCTGCAGATAAAGCACATCTAAATGAATGAAACAAGCAATATTTCAGACAATTCTCTGTAAAATAAAGGCCATGCTTTGCTTATTCGACAGCTGTTTTCAATGTACGACTCCACATTTTCTACAAGACCCAAGTTAAGTACAAAACAGAACTTGGAATCTTCTTACATTTTAATAAATTAGTTAACTCTGTGAATCACTGGCTGGTTTACCTTGTGTTGAGCAAATAAAGATCAGAATGAAAAGTTAGCTTGGTTTATCCAAAGACAAGAAGCCTCACTCATAAGGCCACATGGTTCATGTTAACAATTGAACATGACTAAGACCTTACTAGGGGTCATTGTTATTCTGAACAAGTAAACATAGCCGCTATGTATGTGTATGCATGTGCGTATTAGGGTTGACTTTGTGTTTGTGTGTGTGTGTGTGTGTGTGTGTGTGTGGGACTACTTGTGTGTGCATGTCTTTTTTCCAGCCTAGCCCACTTACTTTATTTAGGCTATTGTCAATGAAACACACAGCATGAATAAACCAGACAGGCTCCTGCTCAGACCAAGGCTGAGTCACGGAGCTGTTGAGACTACAGCAGTCTTCCTCAATCGTTTTCCAAACACTACAAGCTAAGTGGTGACATTTTCTATGACACCAAACAGCAGTAATAGGTTTCCTTGTTTGACTCATTTCACTTGACCTAATGTTCCCGTGGTGCATATTATACTATGCTTTCACAAAATACAGTCAAGTATTTGGCTAAAAGAAAAAAATCAAGTAAAAGTAAAAGCATAGTGTGAGCAATACTGAGATAACTTTCTCCATGAAGAACTAACTAAAATGACAGAAACCATCTTTGGGAACAATTTAATTGATTGACTTTTCAGTTTGGCAGATGTCCCATAAATGAACATGTAGGGGGCGGGGCTTATGACCTATACTGCAGACAGCCACCAGATGGCGATGGAGATGTTTTGACTTCACCTTTTTCACATCGTAGAACTTTATATACAGTCTGTGAACTGTAAATCAAACAGTGTGAGCAGGAAAGGAATGCTTACAAGGCAACATTTTTGCCCACTACCAAGACACAGCGTGCAATTCCTGGTAGTGGTATCTGGCTCTGTTTGTGTTCTAAAATGTATGTTTGTGGGTGGGAAGCCAGTGAGGGATCAGGTCCTTACTGCTGCATTTGGGACTTCTACTTGTTGTTTGAGATGAGTGCATGGAGGTAGGAGGACCGATTGGGATAGCATGAACCCGTTTTCTGTTTCCGAAGTTTGGTCAGTGATAGTTGCTGTCATTGCTTATGTAAAAAAAAAAAAAAACTAGTTATAAAAACAAAAACACTGTTTGCTGCTGTAGGAAGTGTAAAAGCACTGCCCATCAGACACACCAAGTGTTTAGAACAGCAAATGTAAAAGCTTTGGGTATCGTTTGAAACAATATAGCTTTATATTATCTGTGGTACAGATTAGCATAATGACCATTTCTTTACATGAAAATGTTTTGGATGATTGTTAAAATCCATCATGCTCATTGGAGAGCTACAACTTAATCCCTAGCGAATCATGGAGTGCAAGAAATAGAGGCCTCGCACTCATAGTCTTGATGCATTATGTATTTATTAATAAGCTATAACCAGTGTAGAGTGCAACATTCTTTATGCAAACCTCAAGCATCTGAACCAACCAGCTTGTCAAACATAATAAATAATGTGTAAATCATCTCCTGGCTTCCCTGGAAGTTTCTTGAAGTAAACAAGCACCTAGTTGTCCTTAACCCTTGTTAATCAGAAAAACAGGGAGGAGTGCAAGACTTGGGCTCCAGCATGTATCTATCTTTGTGTACTAGGCATTATTAGGGTATTAGGTAATAATTACTTTAGGATCACATTGAGAGTGTGATTATGCTAAATATCAGGTCACCATCACTCCAACTCTGCACACATCCTTTTCTTTAAAGCCCTCTAAGCTCCACTTGGCTTATGTAATTGCCTCTATCTGAAACCTATGACTAGCTGTGGCACTTTAAACTGATTGGGTTTGTTTATCCCTAAAATCCAAACTCAAAAAAATCTGTGCAGAAAAAAAGAAGATAATATCTCATGTCTGCTCATCTCTCCCCTTCTCCAAACAAGCTCCGTTTGTCTCCCTGAGCAATAACACGTTGCTGGCCTAGATAAATATGACCCACGTCCCACACTAATGCACAGGAGGGCTGGGAAAAACACACATGCAGACCCACATGCCCATTCGGTGCATATATAAGCACAAAGACACACATTTCCAAGCAGACAATGAATGCAAACTCAGTGGGAGTCACACACACAGATGCACGCTCACAGACATACCCTCTAAGGTCTGACACATTAAGACATGTCTTTTAATGGTAGTATTGGGGACAAAGAGCAGATTATTGCTTAAGGAAAAAAACAATGAGCAGCGACTCTCAGTTGTGGTGTTTTAGTGAAACAGCAGGCGGGCACATTCCAGGACAGCTGCCAGAAACAACCCGGTACCAGAGAGCGAGGAGAGAGAACAGCCGTACAGGGACCCACAACTGCGTTTATTTGGCTCCTCGTCCACTGCACAATAACAATCATGACATTGCAAAAGTAGCCGCATAATTAACTTGGGGAAAATAAACTGTCAGGAATATAAATTGTTGTATGAACTTCATTTTACATAAGTATTATTATGTAAACCTCTCTGATAAAGAGAAGCTGAGTTTGATGGATTGAGGTAATTTAGCTAAAAAGCCAGACTTGCTGTCATGCTGCATCTTCTCTTATTAACCGGCTAATATAACTGGGACACAAAGGATGGCGAATTTCATAACTTAAATCATTCTGAAACTAATTTCTATTACTAAATGATTCCAAAGTAAAGTTTTCATTGATTTATCGTATTGTCACCCCCTGGTGGCTGGCTGCAGTCATAAACCTAGCCTATTCCATGTCAAGGAATGCTTTTGTTAATGCTAACAAAGTGCCTGTAGCTAGCTAAAAACATTAAATTTCACAAACACTACTGTGCAGACTCGAAATAACATCACTAGCACTATCTGTATCCATTATATTTTGGTTTCATTTTTGTACAGTGTGAGGAAGCAGAAATGCATCATCCATCTTTACATATATACAGTCTAACTTTCATACAGACCACTTCTCAGAACTTTTCAGAACCACATACATGCTTTAAGCACTTGACAGTGGTTATCTCTAGAGGTCTTAATCATTTCCCAGATATGGATAAAAGTGTCCATTATAACTGTCAATTACAGATCAAAAGGTGTTTGATGGATTTGCCAATATGTTTTAAATAGATTGCTAAACCAGATTGTCACCTTACTTTCTCAACCCACACTGTTCCAGTTTCTGCCCACGGCTTACTCCCAGGTCTCAGCCTCACTGCAGACTCTGCTGGGAGTCTGGGGTTCAGACTGTGAGGTATTTATTGTGCAGGGGGCAGAAGCCAAACAGAGCAGGGTGAGCTGAGATGTTTGAGTTTCAACACTTTAAATCAAAATGACCCGAGCAAGTTGGCCATGCTGCACGACTACACAGAGAGCATGTCTCAAAATGTACTTCACCTCAAAACTGAGGCCTACTGTGGGCTCGAAACCAACACGGTCACTCTGTTATCTTCCTTTTCATACAACAAGCTGGTTTGTGAAGTCTCAATTATCTGCAAATTTGGTGCATTGTCTCCACACTGGAGACCAGTGCACCACACTGGAGACTATGCACGAAACTCCACGTTAAAACAACACCAGTCCAAATTCCTCAGCTTTATCTATCCTGCCTGCGGAGCTCACACATAATGATTCTCAACTTTTAAAACTTAACACAATTTTACAGACCAGTGCACAATTTCAGTTTCAGTTGTTGGTGTTTTGTCTTTTTTTTATTGAAGCCTTATTTTTTATTCTTTGCCCCGTAGCTGTTATTTATTTTATCTTTGTTAAAGCAGTGAGTAAACTTACAAATAATTTTAATTATGATTTAGTGGTTTGAAAAGTTGGAGAGTAAAACCAGAGGCAACGCAGCCACAGGATGCTGAGGTTCAAACCACGGCCAAGCAAAAACATAAACTAACAAGAGGAGCAAAGTGAACGAATGAACAAATGAATCAATTAATAAGTGCTGACGCACTCTCAAATAGACATACAGTTTCCGTGTCAGAAACCAAGCTCTCTACACTCTTTGGCTGCCTGTAGACACTATAGAGACAAGGATGGTTCACTTTTGGTTAAGTGTGCCATCAGCACACATTGCCAGGAGGGCTGACAGTGAATGAATAATAAACAGTGTAGGGGCTACACATCACAAACAAATAATCATTCTAGCTGAGGAAATGATTAAAACTTAAGACACGTATGTTAGTTATGAATGAGTAATGTAGACAGTTCGGTGACCAAAAACAAATCTCATCCCTCATTATGCTGCAACATCGTAGGATATCTTGACAATTTTTCACGCTCCTTCTGCCAGATCTGAAGAATTTAGTGTGAGTGCGTTTGATTTACGGTGATTCGAATGGTTTCATTGGTGCACTGTGACCTTTTCGGTAATTTCATTGGTCTGGTGTGACGAGCCTAAATGTACTGGCCGCATGTGAAAAAAGTAGCGGCTTATAGTCCGGAAATTACGGTACATGTCTTTGCCCGTTGCTGCTGCCAGCTGTCGATCAGCTGAATAACTTGAAACTGGTGGCGGGAACGTGTAGTGTTGTGCACGATTACAAAGCACAACAGGGACCCACTCTTGGACACATTGCTCCATAGCGCTACTAGTGGTCAAAGACTCCACAGGGAACCTTTAATTAAAGTGTACTTATTCAAACTACATCATATACTAAAGGCTCATAGAACTCCTAAGCCAGTGTATGGATGATTGGCTGTTAGTCCAAGTAGCAGGAATCTATCACAGATGGAAACTCAAACTGTTTAACTAAAGCGCAGGAAGCTCAGCCTAAGATAGAGCACTGGTTAAATACTTTACACTCACTGGTGTGTCTGCATGTAGGGAAAGCAGCAACACCTCAACAATCATGATTATTTGTTTCAAAGTGATGTGGTGGAACCGAGAAGTGAAATCTTCTCAGTCCTCTCTTGGCTACATGAGAGCAGCCTCCTGCTCTGTTTGGTGAGAGTCTGGTTAGGATCAGTGTGTGGAAACACAGCAACAGATGTGTGTTCCTGTTTACACTGAGCGGGAGGTAATTGAGGAAGTCTGGCTGTCTCAACAGGAGCTCTGTGCTGCTCAGTGGGCACTGTGTTACTACTGAACCAAACATCTCACATCTCTCTCCTGCTTTCTCTCTGTCTCTGTTTATCTCTTCTCTCTGTCCTCCCTCCTCTGCCCCTCTATCCTCCTCTGCCTCTCTCCTTCCCTCTCTCATTCTTCCGCTAAAGGAAATATCTGCTACTTAAGTGGGAAGGATGCCATGTCTGCCTCACCCTACAAGTGATGCACAAACGAGGCAACTCACTTCTCTTTTCTTTGCTGCAACAACAGGAGAGCTCCGTTTTTCTAGCTTCATCCAGGCGAGCTGTGTTGCGTCTGTCAGCAACACCTCCTTTAACCTCCATATCAGAAGACAGCGAGGAGCAGTTAAGTCGACTCCCATGTGAATTAAAGCATTCAAATTAGTTCATCTTTTGCTAACTTTCCCAGAAAGCTCAGAGCACATTCTGTATCCAGTGATTCTTCCTTGCCGCTCCACAGCTGTTCATCCTTACCCGGAACTGGCCGGTGTAGTCGTCATCTGTGGTGCCCTCTCTGCCCTCCTTCAGCGCGATGAGGGTGAAACCTCTGAAATAAGAAGGGCTGGTTGCCAGGAGGACCACTGTAAAGAAGAAGAGAGAGAATGAGAGGGTGTATTTACTCCACAGAGACAGTGAGCAGTAAAGAGGCACCGGGCCGCACCGTGTGGTCACCCCGGATGATGCCAGTATGAAAGCAGCATCCCTGTGAGCATCCGCGCGATGTGGAAGAGTGAAGGCTATAAATAGAGGTTCAGCATCTCACAATAGAATAAAAGAGAGCCTATAAATCTCATGTGGGGAGTTTGGTGTGGGGAACAGGCCAGGGATAGGAGCCATATAATGAGATGTGGGTGAAATTTTATTCAGCTGACTCTTGAGCCCTAACCTTACATTTTCATCTTAAAATATGCTCCCGGAGTTGACAAGGAAGATGTCAATATTTTCAATCTTATCCGTTTTTTTAAAAAGTGACCATATTTGCTACTTAAAGGTCGTGAAGGCTCTGGGAATAGCTTCTTTATTTCCTCGGGTGGTGTCCTTCACAGGTTCCTCATCGCTGATTAGAATTTAGCCCTGGATTGCTAAATGTGGCATCACAGCCCAAAAAAACAGGATCTGGAGTATGATCTCAGTGGAGAGGCTTCAAGACAAGGTGACCCTCGATTTTCATCCTTTTTTTAAGCCTGTGTCAAAACTGTAGCATGCCAGGCCTTATTACTGTTCGATCCCCACATATATCCCACCCCACAGCATGTCATTTAAAATTTGATGAATAAAGTTGGCATTTAATAACAGACAAAGTGAAACTGTTGTGTTTTGAGTTAGTTCAATTTAGTGTTAGGTTCTAAACTTACCAAGAATATCTGTGAGTAGGCCAAAGTCCAAATCCACCAGCAGGATAAGGACTTTAAATGTGTAGGGGTCAGCTTAATTGGAGCCAGATCTGTGTGTGTGTGTGTGTGTGTGTGTGTGTGTGTGTGTGTGTGTGTGTGTGTGTGTGTGTGTGTCTGTTTCTCTGTTTCTTTGTGTCCCTTTGCTTGCAGGAAGAGGAGAGGAAGTGAATATAGGTCAGACATTATGACACTAAGTAGCCTTATCAAACCACAACTCTCCCTGGAGGAGCCAGAGGAGGCGGACTGACTAGTTTGGAAATGGTGTCCCCAGGTTGCAATTTCCAGTAAAATATTAGATTACTGTGGACATAACTTTCAATGTTGTGTCATTACACATGTGGAAAGTAAATAAAGATTAATATGAATTTCAGAGTGCACATGCCCTGTTTTCCAACTTGATAAACAGTCCGTCCTTTTGTTAATTTATTTTTATTTATTTATTTGGCGCACGTTTACGCACTGCTCGCTCAGATGGATTCTGAAAACTCTACCTCTGTAGGTGCTGCCGGGCTGGTAGGTTTCCGGGTCCCCCTCTACTCTCAGCCTGAACTCATGGTGCCCATCCCTCCGGGTCCCCTGGGTCTGTGCCCGGAGGATCCGCCCGCAGTACCCGTCCGACCTGCCTCCGACGGGCTCCTCAACGAAAGCGACGGCGTTGCACATGAAACTCGAGACGAAATAGTACTGCAAAAGCAGCAGCTGTAAATACATTCCCATTTCGGATCCAGGAGATGAGTATACAGTGGCAGTTCGATCACAATTAAAACCCAAGTGGAAAGGCGAAACAGCAGACAGAGGATCCGTTCTAAACTACAAACTACAGCAGCGTCACAGTCAGTGGTAAAGGTGAAGAGAAGGAGACGAGTCCATCCTGAACTGGAGAGAGCGCGTCTGGGGCGCACCACTTTGAAGCGGTGCCGCTCTGGGAGAGAGGAGCTGCTGCTTCTGTTCCCAGATCAGTGTGTGGTGTCGATAGACAGCTTGGAAGCAGCGCGGGGGGGCAAATTACAGTGCGCGGTTGCACGCGGCTGTCTCCTAGACTTGAGCGAGGGAAGGTCCAAACTGGAGCTCCGCGCTTTAATAAGAACAAGCCCTCCCCTAACACACACACACACACACACACACACACACGGAGCTGCCTCTTGGGGACAAACGCCAGTGTTCTGCCTGCTGTTCAAAATCAACAGCAAATTTTAAACTATGTGAAATGACCACACTTCATGAACAATGACCATCATTTAATTGTCTGATCTGTGCTATATGGGACTTGGAAGTCACCATTAAGTTATATAGGCTATTATAAACAAAACATTTAACAAAGTTATATTTAAATGTTTTGGTCCCCACTTTACGCAACTGTATAGTGTTTGGTGAACAAATGAGCAACGAACATCACGCAATCTCACTTAAAGTATAAAGTATAAAGCGACTGCTGCGATTTCTACATATGACGCACGAAAGTTTCCTTGAGCCGAGGCACCGGAATACATTCTGAGGTGCCTGCCCCTCTGATAAGGTCAACAATAAACTCCAAATGTTGGTTCAGAATTATTTTCATTCTAATACACCTTAAAGCGTATGAACATGTGCTCCATTACAAACTGTTATTCGATAATTCCCACCTGCATTACATGGCCACTTTTCTGTGTGGACACCAGGTGTACGTGAAGCACACCCACAGGTTTCCTCACAAAACCTCTTCACACAATGACAACAGTATAATCCCTTGTAAACACTTTCACAAGATTGGCATGCATTTACAACAGCAGACGGTGGGTTTTGGCCAGTAGGAGTCGCCAGAGTATCTTTACCCCTTTAAATCCTCAAGAGCTGCTTTGTAAATTTGTCACTCTCTTCCTCGCTGCACTTTTTACTCTCCCATGTCCTCAAGTTTTATTATGGTGTAGAGAAAGGTATGAGGGATTATGGAAATACAGGGTTTAAGGACTCATATTAAATGTTTAGTTTGGACTCAGCTGAAGCAATAATTTGAAGTTAGATGATATTTTGAACCAATCCTTTTTGTAATTTATTTTGTTCCGTTATGACATTTTGCAATCCCCCTCAACTTTTATTAACTTTACCTTTGACTTTCCTTGTATATTTAAAATACAATAATCAAATGATCAGTGTCTGTTTTTAAATAATAAAGCCCTGTGTGTAAATAATAAGCCCTCATGGAAATGATCAAATAAAATTGCACCAAACGGATTTGCTCATATTTTGCGTGGCTTTTAATCCACATGCCAGACATGTGTGTATCTAAACCTGGGGAGTGTTACCTAACAGAAATCAGTTCTCAGAGCTTGAGATGGTTGAACTAAACAGCATCAGCCGGGATGTCTCTATGTGATGGATCCCATCTGAAGGGACTCGGCACTATAAACTGTTTGACGGATGGCTGACGTCTGGAGCATACCTTTGACTGAGATGTGGAGTCAAAAACAACACAGCAACCTTTCAGAATGAAAACAACCTGTTTGCACACTAGCCAGTACCATTCCTACATTCAAACATCCAAGTTTTTTATTCAGTTTGAGGAAATCAGTAGAGTATTGGGGTGAAATCTTCTAGTATGTCCTCCTAAAACATCACGCGAGTACTGGCTCAAGGTAGTTATCTCTTAGATGGATAGATCAATGAATGAATAAATAGGTGAATATGCTTTTTCTTTGTATAAAATCCCTACTTTTCGAAAGTCTCACAGCATATGCATCTGTCTGTAGTCAACTTCCCTGCTTGAATAAGACTTTCATGAGGGTAATAAGGATCTGATGCAGGAAGTACAGGCCAAAAGGGGGTATTAAATATGAAAATTGCACTGATCTTAGTGTGAGGAAGTCATTTCCTCTAATGGACTATAAGGGTTCTAAAAAAGCCCTCGATATTGTGCTCAAGTGTGTAATAGAATTTCTAATCATTTTACAAAGCTTTATTTATTCTGCCTTTAGAAGACAGTGCTTCATTTTGGTCCTTGTTTCTATCTTCAAGTAATGAAGATGGATTGAATGTATTGAACTGTACTGTTCATTGTTAAAAGAACATATTCCTCGTTGTGTCTCGTTTATTTTCATAAATAGTGAAGGAGACGTGTTTTTGCTGTGGTAGAAGTGCCACTACATATTAATTTTACTAAGGTTAGAGTGCCTGTTTGGAAGATGAACAGAAAATGCTTCCTATACAGGAAGTAGTATAGTGCTTAAAGGCCCATTGGTTACTTGTGTGACAAGATGACAATCGTGTTTCATGTTCAGTGTCTGTAACTAGTCATGCTTTACATGAATAAGCACGGGACCACAACTGACTATGCAAGTCATAACCAGTTTAGCTCAGGTGCTGATTCTGACACAAGAGCCACTGAGACCAATTAGTAACAGTTACTTTATCACATTACAATAATGTAATAAATGTATTCAATAATGTGTAGTGAAAGGAATTCCAGTTTGACATGCAGTACTTACATTACAGTTAGAAATCACAGAAATCACCTTCATGTTTAGGTTTGTTGTCCTACCAGGAGTTGGATTTCAGGCCTGTGTGCTTTCAGTACAGAGGCTTGTTCGCAGTATACAGGGTGTGATAGCTGACAACACTTTGCTAACTAAGCAGCCAATCGTGTCGATCGTCACTCATCTTGCCGTGAACTGACGCTGTGACCGATGACATTAGAGAAGAAGCGGGAGAAGCTACATGATGTCTGCAATGTGTCGTTTGCAGTAACTTTATTTTGACAGTTACATGGTTGCTTTGGTTACAGATCGTTTCTACTGTACAAATGTAGTTTATTAAGAAACATACTGGAAAGATACATTTGCAACAAAGATTTAATTGTCTTTGTTTGTCAACACACAGGGGTGTTAGGCTGAATTTGACCCTTATTTGGAGCAGAATGGGAGTCTCCATACAATGTGAGCTGTTAGCTAATAGAGTGCTATGCTAATGCTAAACTAACGAAGTCGAGACGGATGTTATCCATGGGTTTATCCAGATGTACATGTAATCAATGTTCTAATCCAAATGTACATAATCCAGGCACAAAGTAAAAGATTTTCTCAGCTCCTGTCGCTGCCACGCCATCACGCACATTGAGCGCACCTCTGTGACATCTGCTGTCTGACGTCTAATGTTTCTCTAACATTGCTTATATTCTCCATCTACACAATCAAAATTGATAGATGTTTTTCACCAGAGACTCGTGAATGTAGACACGTCAGTTGTCCAGATATTTGGACTCATTGAACACAGGTGTAACTAATAACTAATAATAATAGATGCATTTATTGACTAAGCTACTTGGCACATCTAAATGTAACAGAACCACGTTAATGGTATTAGCTACACCTGTTCTTCTCACCATAATAAGCCCAAATGTGTCATAGCTGCAGTATTATGTCAATCTGCAAAAGACGTTTAGATAATACTAGACACTGGATTATTGATTGATTTATTATTAATGATTATTGAATATATTTTATTTTAGTTAGCAGGTGCAGCAGACAGCAAAGAGATGATGTTATTTCTCTAGTCATATATTTGGTGTCATGAGTAATTAGATATTACAGTTTGGACCCAAGCTCATAAGTCACATCAGTTATTGCTGGCTACAGAAAACCATGTATCCCATTATTTGGTGATTTTTTGATTTTAAGATAACCTGAAGGATTAAATGGTCTCAGTAGTTTTTTCTATGCCTCACGTTGGAAATATAACAAAGCAGTTTTTCTGATTGTATGAAAAGTTGACATTTTGGAGATACATGACTTCCATTGGACAGCAATGTAGGACCTCAAGTTCTTAAACATATATTTTTAATAATAAAATTACATGCAGAACCACATGGTTATATGGGAGCATGTAGCTTTTAAAGTAGTGTAGGAAGCTGGTTGCTTTTTGAACTTGAGGTTTATAATGTCTTTCCCCACTGTAATATAGTGTATAGGCTTTCTACATTATCCATTTAACAGTTGAGGGCTCAGAGCCAGATAGCCATCAGAGACAAATGAGGTCTATATATAAAATTTAAGCACTTGATGAAATCCTCTATATCTAATACTGAAAGCAAACTGGACAAAGTTGAATTAAGTTGAGACAAACTGAAAGCTGAGGAAGGTGTAAGTATATTGGCTCTCTTGAATAAAGTTAGCTGAAATGTCATTTGTAACCTTTTGACCTCAAGGCCGGGCATAAACTCTGTTATCTCAGCTCTGTTGAGGAGACATCCATCAGTCGTGCCATCATGTCTTTGTCACAGGCAGCACACCGGAGAGCACAGGCATGCACACTCACATGCACACACATTCACATGCTCTCACATGCACACGGATGACCACACAGACACTGCTGACATGCTGGAAAATCACTGATTATATCATCGCACAGATAAGAGAACATCAAGCAGGTGCAATCAGCCCTGATCACCAATCTTTATTACAACAGATTATGTCTGTGTGTGTCTGCACACGTACACTTATTTATGACTGTGTCGTAATTGTACAGTAGTCTCTCTCTTTATATATATATGCAGACAAAATAAACATTTAATGAAAAATAACTTAAATGATCACAAATCAAGATTTTTGTAATAACAGATCTAATAACTATGTCCAATGTGAAAGATGAATTATCAGCTGTTTCTGCAGTTTCACAAATTGTTTAGCCTGCAACTGTACTGTTTTGGTTCAGTCTCAGTGATCTACCTGCCCATCACCGAACAGCAGACAGACACAGTTAGTGACTGGGTGGTGAAAATAGAGGAGCATTTAGCAGCTAAAGAGACAGATTGATATTTCAATGAGACCAAAACAGAGCAACAAGGAGAATGAATTTTGTAAACACCCAGTTAAATTAAATAGGAATCTGTTATGTTTATTGCATTTTCCGATACGTTTTTTCAGAAAAATCTGACAATCCAGATTAATTCATGGTGTCTGTGTGGTGCTTTCACAGTGATCCCAGTGTTTCTGACTAGGATAAGGTGCCTCAGTATCCAAATGGTTAAGGCACATACCATATGTACATGTCCATTGCGGACCTTTGTTGCATGTCATACTCCCCTCATGTCTTGTTCCCTACATCAGCTCTGCAATGAAGACAAAATGCTTAAACTTTAGTGTAAAACTACTACAGTTGTGGGTAATTCAACAGCACCATACAACTCTGTTAATTGCAGGTGCATTTGCAAGTGTACAAACTATGCCATGCCAAACTGTACCAACAAAGAAAAAAACACGCTGATGATTAATTTTACTGTATGAGTAACTGTGGGAGCTGGACAAACTGTGGTGCAGTGCTCTGACTGATAGGTTTAAGAAATTAGACTGAAAGAAAATGAGATGGAAATGATTTGGAGTTGGCTGCCCGCAAACAAGATTGAATTCTGGAGATCCATGTGGAATCGTGGAAGATGATGACATGTCAATGTCATAGCAGTTCTGTTTCACTGAAAAGACAGGACGCACACAGCCCCACATTACAGTCAGTTCCTTTTCTGTTGGCTGTCTCTTCTCACTGGAGTGCAGCTCTGGTCCGGTGGAAGTCACCACCACGAAACGTCTGACGTCCGTGCAAGAGTATGTCTGCCAACAAATTATAGGGTTTGAACATCTATTACAAAGTGTTAGTCTGCTGCACATATCCCAAATTATTTAAAAATATGACGCATAATTTACATGCACTCAGACCTCCTGAAGCTAAATGAATCATTCATGACAATTTTGTGAAGATATAACATTGTGAAAGCACCTATATGGATATTACTTTCATGCAGTCCCCATGCATGGACATCTCTGTTCCATTTCCAAACCCCTTGCTGCCCTGACACTGACCACAAATAGCTGGCTCTGTCAATCAAATTTAACAAGCTATAGATGGGGGGAGGCAGTGACGGGAAGGGAGGGAGAAGGGTGGGTGTTTTAGTGGCACACTTCAGAACGAGACAGGAAAAAGACTGACAGTAAAGTGGACAGAGAACTGAATTAAAGTAACTGCACGTAGAGTTGTGTATAATGACACTAGGCTGTGCTTGTTGTGTGTTTATAGAGCCAAAGGTTTCACTCCAATTGATCACCAATTAAGGACTGCCTGGAGCAAAATCCAACACCATTGAGTCACTTCATAGTATTGGAATATTTGTAATACAGGATGGGAAAAAATAATCATGCAGCTTAGAGTTCTAATGAGAAGAAAAAGCAATGTTTCAAATGTAGTGCAAGCTCATCAAATCTTGAAACATCACCAGGCCCGTGTATCCAATGCAGGATTGAATAATTGAGCTGAGATTTGGAGAGGGAGCAGGCGATCAGCTTCTCTGCCTTCTGGCTGCTGTACCTTTCTCCAACTAATCTTCAATTTTTTAAAATGTATTCTGACTGCACAATTCTTTTCTGTTCTTCCACTTTCTCACTATTTCCTATGTCTCGTCTCACACTAGCAGTGTGCTATGTAGGCGGCAATGTTGATCGGTGGGTTGGTCTGTCCATCCGCCACTTTGGTCAAGACTGAATTATCTCTGTTAGATGGATTGTCAACATTTTATAAAGTTTCATCAAACATCATGATGAAGAAGATATTTGTGGTTTAATTTATTTGGTCCAATACTTTGGTTTGTAACTAAAAAATAAAAATAATAATGCCATTCCCCTCATCCTCAGCTGTACATTGTGTTTAATTAGCAAATGTTAGCATGCTAACATGCTAAACTAAAATGTTAAAGATGGTAAACATTGTATCTGCTAAACATCAGCATGGCAGTATTGCCATTTTAAGCATGTAAGCATGTAGCTCAAAGCTCCATTATACCCAAGTTTGGCTCTATGGGTCTGTAGGTAGGCACAGTGGTGCTTTGAGCAAAAAGCTATAGTCAGCATTTTAATAACCTCACAATGACAATGCTAGCATGTTTATGAGATATAACCTTTACAAGGTTCGTCATCTCAGTTTAGTTTGTTAGCATGCTAACATTTGCCAATTGGCACTAACCTCAAAATAGAGCTAAGGCTGGAAATTACATTAGTGTTTTAGGTATAAAACACTTGAACGTGCTGTTTTTTAATCAACTGTCTACTTTCAAACTTTCAGAACAACCTGCTCGACCTCAACCAATCAGGCTTCAAGTCCGGTCACTCCACAGAAACTGCCCTCCTGTCGGTCACTGATGCCCTCCAGTCTGCTAGAGCTGCGGGGAGATCATCTGTCGTCATCCTGCTAGACCTGTCTGCAGCATTTGACACAGTCAACCATCAGATCCTCCTCACAACTCTCCTGGACCTGGGCATCACCGGCACTGCACTCCAGTGGATCTCCTCCT
>JAVQJL010003885.1:0-11196 GCA_036024295.1 Nannoperca obscura
GTGTGTGTGTGTGTGTGTGTGTGTGTGTGTGTGTGTGTGTGTGTGTGCATGTGCGTACGCTCACAAGTCATCTCAGAGGTTAGGGGACACAATTTTGTGAGTTAGAACCTAACACCCAGCTTTGGATCAGTCCCCCTCCAAAACTCAAGTTGCTGATGCAGCATCATGACTTATCTGGGATACATCTGCAATGCTCTAAAACATTTATGAAACACAACAAATTTGTATGAGATTACACCAACCTGCTTTGCTAATTTATTTTTTGTAGCCTTGATTTCAATTGTGGGCACGGAGGTTATGCACGATAGCATAACTCTGTTTTTGTAGTTTATAATCTGATGACATATGGATGCATACACATGTATCTGTGTCTGTTTTGCTGTGTAACACAAAACCCTCTTACTTTTTTCTGAACCTTTCTGAACCCTTTCTGTTCTTGCTTGCTTTCATCAGTCCAGGACAAGCCAGAGATGGCAGCGGTGCCCTTGGCCTTGGAGAATCGCAACTGTGTGCTGATCCGCAGGGACCTGGTGGCGCTGCCTGCAAGCCTCATCAGCCAGATAGGCTACCGCTGCCACCCTAAGCTCTACTCTGAGGGGGACCCTGGGGAGAAGCTGGAATTGGTAGCAGGTAGGCACACACATACAAACACATGCATTCGCTCACATGCACACATGCAGAGAATAACTTGTATGCAGTGAGTTTGGAAAGTATTCATACCTCCACCCTTTTGCACATTCAGATAATTTACAATTCAATAGTTGGTAAAAAAAAAATACAAAAAATTGAAGTTTAACCAATTCTGAAGCATTGTGAAATAGAAAACTTTTAAAATCAAGACTTTTCCTAGAGCTGGCCATACACCCCAAAATGTTTATTTAAACGTTTACAGTGACTTAAGTCTACAACTCTATATCTAAACCATTAAGATATCTGGGTTCAATTATGTTTAGACGTTAATAACATGTCATAATGACAGCACCGTTTAGTATCGCCTGACCCATTTTTAACCAGATTCTGATTGGCCGCCATAGAGGTTTTGACCCACGTCACTGTGTTGACCTGAAGGGGATAGAACAAAGCTGCCGTTTCTCTGCAGAGATTGAAGACCGTGACAGAAGGACAACCATCTCGGCAGGACTCATCAATCAGGCCTTTATGGTAGAGTGACTAGACAGAAGTCACTCCGGAGTAAAAAGCATATGACAGCCTGCCGGGAGTTTGCCAAATGGCCCTTACAAAGCTCGGAGAGCATGAGGGAAAAGATTTTTTGGTATGATGAGACAAAAACTGAGACTCTTTGGTCTGACTGCCAGATATCGCTCTTGGCAGTCAGATCAGAGGCTTTCAAAGAGAACAGGTACCTCGCAACGTGTACCTAATATAATTCCTACAATGGAGCATAGCAAGGAGTTTAATCATTTTAGTATTGAATCTTTCAGACAAAAGAATGGAGTCTGACTACTTCCCAATGCACTTTACAGACAGGCACAGCCAAACACGATGACATGGGCAGATGCAAGCAGGAGTCGGTAATCAATCATAAAAACACACTGGTTCAAGAGTTAAAAGTTACCACAGGCTCAGATTCAATCAGGGTGTAATGTAATTTAATAAAAAACAGAAAGATAATTTGGTTCTGTACTCTGCGTGTAAGATACAGAATACAATACATGAATATGAAAGAGATGGGTTTGAAAAGAAAGCAAAACAAAGGTATTTCATATCGGTCTGTTTTTAGAACCTTCAACTTTGATTTCTCTCCTCATTTCCGATTTTACTTTGGACAGCTGAAGCTGTTTTAAACTCCACTAAAGATCTCTGTGTATATGAAATTTAAATGCAGCAAAATAATAAAAGATTAACTGGTAATTCAAGTCTTCAAAGACAGAAAATGGATAATATGAGCATTTTCTTCAGCAAATCCTCTTTTTTTTATGCTACACCAGGTACACAGGTGTTCATGACGCGAGGCCAGCTGATGAATTGTCATCTATGTGCTGGTATCAAACACAAAGTCTTGCTCCGCCGCCTGCTAGCCACGTTCTTTGATAGGTGAGTATAAAGACATGCACAACTAAGCAGAACAGTTTGTATTAGTGTTAAAGGGCCTACTGTAAGATTTGAGATCTGTGTATGACTCCAACACTATTGCTGTTGTCACAAACCAACTTTCACACTCCATCTGTGGCCGTGTTGTGCAATGCAGTTGGTTGTGTGAGGGTGTGTGTGTCCATATTTATCTACTGTGTGTGCCTGTTGCTGACTCTGCCCCCTGGTGTTGACTCTGTGTCCCTGCAGAAACACTTTAGCCAATAGCTGTGGGACAGGTATCCGTTCTTCTACTAGTGACCCCAGTAGGAAACCCCTGGACAGCAGGGTCCTCAATGCTGTCAAACGTAGGTTTATTAATCAGATCATCTCATATATGTGAGAGGATTTTAAAAGAGCACAATTTGTTTTCATGAAGTTTGTTGTTTCCTCTCTTTTACAGTCTACTGTCAAAATTTCAACCCTAACTTCAAGGAGAGTGAAATGAATGTGATTGCTGCTGACATGTGCACAAATGCGAGGCGTGTCCGCAAGCGATGGTTGCCCAAGATCAAGTCCATGCTGCCTGATGGCATGGAGGTGTACCGTGCGGGGATAGGCATGGGTGCTGCTGTGGGTCTGGGCCTGGCACTGGGCGCCCCTCAGGCAGGGGTACCGCTCCCCTTCGAGCCTGACTTCAAGACCCTAGAGCAAAGGTTGTATCCAGATCGCAAGGACCCTCTCAGGACTCACCCACCAATGACAGAGGGCAGCCCCGGTTCTGGGGCAGCTGGAGCAGAAGCTGAAGGCGAAGGCGAAGGAGTAGTCCAGGAGGAACAGGAGGAAGATGAGGATGAAGCTGGGTTGGAGGGTGTAGACAGATCACTGGGGGCGCCGACTTTGATCCCGGGAGCTGAGGCTGGCAATTGTGGTGACACGCCGCCTGAGCAGGAAGTGGAAAGTTTTGGACAAGGTCTGAGGGTGAACGGACAGTGAATGTCCCTCGGGCTGCCTCTCACATTGTAAAATCTGTCTAACACCGCATTTTCTTTTGCTTGCTCTCTTACTCTAACATCTCGTCCACCACACTTTCTTCTACTCCGTGCTTCCTCAACAGGAATTATTCAGCACAAAAAGCTGAGCTCGTAGGTCTTACTGTACTATACAGGAACTTGTCACACATGCATGCGCACACGTGTGCTCACGTACACGCATACTTACTGATAGTAGACGTAGACACAGGCATGGCATTAGCACAATGAGAAAATCAACCTTTTCTGCTCCACCTTTTTTCTTCACATAGTCTGTATCTACTCAGTATTTCAGCACCTGCAGCAATATTACAAAAGCCCGATAGCAGAGTAAGAGTAAGTGGCTGTAATGATTCATCTTTTTAGTGAAATACAAAACAACAGCTGCTTTTCTGGCAGTTTATGAAGTGTGGCATAATGGTTTGTAAAATGTTTCCGTTTTCTTGGGAAGCTGCATCTGAAAATATCCCATGTAACTTTGGGGAAAAACTGATCAGAGAAGCACAGCGCTTAAAAAGCAGCTTATTTTGCAGTCTTTGACCACTTTACATCAAATTGTTGTATGATAAATATGTATGAATATATAAGAAAGATTGCATTATAATTAAAGGTCAAGTACTGTATTACCACCATTAAACAGAACAATTTTCTTTTTTGTTCAAAACAGCAAAACGAAAGCAACTTTTTCAAAATCCAACAAGATAATGAGTTGTTTTTCATGTTTTGTCACTTCGTCTGTGACATATTAGATTAGATGTGTCAATGTGATGCCTGTGTCTGCTCCAGTCCGCCCCTCCCAACCACACACAGATGCAAATACACACACGTGCTCCCATTTCTCATCTTATGATGCTAGCCTTTAATATCTGCACCAATGCATTCAAAATACACCGTCCAAAATAAATGTAACGATGCTTTTGAACTTTGAAAAATCCTTTTAAAGTGACATAATTCTGTCTTGGAGATACAGAGAAAGATGTGAACAAAAACATGCACTAAAATCCAAGCTTGCATGCATGAATACAAACAATACAGAAAATTACAGAAAATAACAACAAAGCCACAAACCTGCATCTAAATATGATACGCCATTAATACGGGAAAGGACTTTTTTTCCACTTCTCACTGGAGATCAGACCTCAGTCTGACACATGTTAGGACTGACCTGGGTGCAGCCCAGGATTGACTGTGTTTGACGCAGTTGGATTTTATTTTTTCTACTACGGAGCGTGCTGTCACCATGGGTAGAGGAGACTGAATATATGGAGTAGTAAGAGGAAGTGCACTACACTGAGTGGTAGAAGGAATAAATGCCAGAGAGAAGCACTGTTTCACCTTGATGTGGTGGTGTGATTGGCACCAAGACTACATAGTCCTGCTTCCATTCTGGTTTTTTTTGTTTTGTTTGTTTGTTTGTTTTGTTTGTTTTTTCTGGGGGGTAAATTATTATGAGAGCAATTTCTGCTGGCTTATTGCATTTGCACTCAGAAAAAGGGTTAAAGGGTGGGAAACTAAGGAGCTTGGCAAAAATGTGACTGTCCTAAAGACTGAAGAAAAAAAAAAGAGACAGCTGGTCTTTCTGATGATAACTGTTTCTGTGTTTTGAAAGGAGGCGGAGTGAGGCAGTGTCGAACAGGAACCTTAACCTGTATTTGTCATAGTCATTTTCTTTTCTTTTTTTCTTTGATATGTTTTCATGCTTTCTGCAAGGGCGTAGTCCTAACAGCCTTCCTTTGTTGTTTTGTGCATTGATTTTAAGCGATACACTGTCGTCGTATGTTTTCTTCTATTCTGGGTTTTCTTGATCCACGTCAAAGCACATTTAATCACGAGATCAGGCCATCAAATTTAGTGCGTTAATGAACGAACCCCACGAGTTATTTCAAGCCACACACGTTTTCGAAAGCGTACTTGTGAAGTGTTTGAAAAGCAAAATTAATCTTTCCACTGCAGAAATTGATGGCATAAGCTAACAACAAAGTAAAAAAAAAAGCAATATATCCCCCTGATATATTTGATCTGTTTGTTTATGCTTCAGTGCTGTGCCACTTGAAGGGTTGGGCCAGATAATTCTCTGTCTGTGTTACGTATCTTGTTTCTGATTCTTTAGGGGAAGCTTTAAGATGGCCCTGCACAAGAAACACAGGGTTATAATTGCACTAGGTAGTAATAATAATGACGTTTACAATACCTTTCTTTTTCTTTCGGAAGAAATGTGATCTGCCATTGATAAAACAGGGCTGTGATAGAATGACTGAGATGATGAATGAATGTAAACTGTAGCACTGCATTTGGTGAGGGGTCCAAGCCTTGATTGAATATGGTCAAAACTCTCTTTTTTTGTACGTCACTTTTTTTCCTCAATTGTATACTCTTAAAAATAGGCCATAATATAACATGAATTTGACTGTGAGGCTGGGTGATGGTCTAACCTAAACCTTAAGATTTTTAAACTGATGTGAACAGGTCTTCCAAAGTGGTAAGCACCAGGGAGCATTTCCCTAAAATACAGAAAACTGAGCAAGTCTCGAGTACAGGCTTTTAATAATCTAATGTTTGTTCTATTTTTTATCCCAACAAGCTCCTCATTTTTTTATATATATATGACAGTTGACATGTGTGTCTCTAATGTTGAAATAACATATGTTTTCATAAATCTGTGAAATCCTGAAACGTTCTGTTTAGATATAGTGCAAGATTAAGCAAATTATTTCTTTATCTCATTTTTAATTTATGAAGCTTCACTTCCTAGAGTTGCTCTTGTAAAAGAAATAAAGAAACTCAGTTGTCTATGGGAGCCACTGCCATAATTACTGGACTTTTGAGAGGATCACCTGCACTTCTGATTTCCTCAGTCAAGGTAACAAGTCTATAATTTTGGAAATGCAACTTAATCAGACTGCCGCCCAAAAAAACTGAAACCTGTGTACTCCACTGTTAAACTGTGCAGTAAGTATAACATATACGTTTATTCTATTTTTCTCTCTTTGTATTTTCATGCACAACAAATGCTTTTGGTTTTTACTAAGCTCTATCTTCAGACGTGCAGAATTTTGCATGGACACTACTTTAGCTAAGAGGAAATTGATATGAGCAATTAAAACAAAGCGGTAAATAATATAGTGTGGGGAGACATTGATATACACCACTGTGGTGATAAAGGGGTGTGGAGCAGTGCCTTAGACTGTGATTGTGTGGGTGTGGATGCTGTGATGTAAACCTTAATGTTCAGAGACGAACAAGTTCCTGTAGGGGTAGAACGCAGACATAGACAGATTTTTTACCCTTTATTGAAGTTATAATTCCACTACAATTGGCCCCCAAGAACTCGTAAGGTTTTATTCACTCATTTTGTTATTTTATATTCGCCATAATCTTATTCTTTAAGGAGAAAGTGTGCACCAGCCCAATTAAATTGGAACCCTTAAAACATATTTACTGCACTTAGATGTATTCAACAGCTAATCAGCTGGCATCCTCACCTTATTTATACGATTGACAGACCAAGTATATAAAAAGATATGTGATATCTATTGTAGTCAAACTTGTTCATTCCCTTGTTCACATTTAAAGAGGAGGTTTTTGAATAAACTTTCTCACAAAACAATCACACATGAGTAAAACATTTTACATTTATTTCCCTTGATGTATTCACATGTCAGCTTGTTTGTTGTTTTTAGGAAAATATTTTCTTGCTTCTCTTCTGCTTAGGGCCTTTTCTTCTTTCTTTTTTTTTTCTTGTGCATGGTGAATGATTTTGCACTATAAACTGAGAAATTCTCAGAGAATGTCATGGCTAACCCTTGGAAGGATGAACTCTATTTGAGGTGGCTGAAAGAAAAAGTCCTGTAAAATGTACGTAATGTGGTGAAATTCACATATATCTTTGATTTAAACCAGTGTGTTCTTCAGTTTTTTTGTTGTTTTTTTAATTTAGAGAAATTTGTCTTTTGCGATATCTGCTATCCACCTGGATGATCAGTAAAAATGACACAATAAGAGATGGGATGGGATTGTTGGTTGAAAAGAACCTATTTTCACAAACACTGCTTTGCAAATAAATTGTTACTTACTTTCTGAGACGTTACACAGTGCTCTGTTCGTCCCCCATTACTGTCAAACTAATGGGCACTGTAGTTTTTGTTCCATGGACTGGTTTATCCTGAAAACAATACATTTATATGCAAAGAGACACTTGTATCATAAAATGCATGCCATTCAGACACTCACTCTAACCCAATGAAACCTCTGATCTTTATGCACCATGTATTTTATGCTGAATAACTGTTGTCACTGTTAGCAAACAAAAAGTGTGGACTCCAGCAATGAGTAGGGTTGTATTTTTATCACACACCCTGGCCTTTTATTGAATGTTTGTGTAAAGTTTAATCTATTATAATATTGGCAGAGAAGTAGTGGTAAAGAGTGGAATACATAGACTAACTACCCAGTTGAGTGCGCGTTTGAACCTTCAGCAAACTCAGAAAAAAAAAATGCACTAAAAGTTTGTACGTGTATGTTTGTGTCCTTGAACATAATGCCAGCACTTTAGACAAATGAAAGAAAGGAGAACAACATCAAGAGTGGCCGAAGGTTTGTCGAAGGAGGAGAAAACGCTACTTTTAAAGCCATGTGTTCAGAGCGGTGACAATCAGAATAGGGATGAGACCCAAAGTGCATTATGGGAGATCTGACATGACTTGCTGTGCTCTTGCTGTTTGCTTTGTCTTTCTCTAGCTTGCTTTGGTCTCTGCTGGCTTACTTTCCAGAGTGGAGGGACATGGTGTTAACTCCAGCCTTCTTGGTTATAAATGTGTGTCTCTGCAACAAGGACTGACTGACATTTGATTCAAACCTTGGTGCTTCGTGAACAGAGCTGCCCCATGTTGACATGGACCATATCTATAAAGCTCTGGTAAGCATGGGCTGAACCCGCGCCTAAGTCTGGGCTTAATGGCAAGCCCTCAATGGACAACAACAGTCCACATGAACGAGGATCTTATCATGCAACCCTACACTTTGATGATGGTAATGTTCTTCACTATCAACAGGGCTTGGACCAGGCAAACTGGGATGGGACAATTTTGGTGTTGTTGATACTGCTTTATGTTTCAAATGGAAAATGTTTAAATGTTTATGCGCCTTCTGACTCAAGCATCAATAATATATACAACAGAAATGCAAGTTGCCACTTTTGATGTTGCATAAGAATCTACCTTTCATTCCCATCATGGTATTTGCCATCACCAGTTTCAGTTGTGTAGTCCAAGAGTACCTGATTTCTTTAAATGCAATACAGAAAAATCTGCTTTCTAATAAAAGTCCTTACTTCACCATATACTACCCTCCCTCTTTTGTCTCTATTTGTATGTTGTTAGATTATGCCTAACTGTTATATAATAATATAGGTAAAATAATCGTTGCAATTGTAGAGTGAAATACTTGTTAAATAAAATAACTGCATTTTGCTGAAGGAATCCCTGGAATTCTCCCAATTGGAGAAGACAATTGTTCTCTATATGTTTCCTGAAATATAGAGAACAATAAAAGAATACATGCACTGCACATGTGAAAAATCACACAACACCTTTAGTGATACCTTGCTAGAATCATAAATACATTTAGATTTACCGGTACATAAAATATAGGAGGGCATTTGTCAAGAAGCAGCTGGGGCAGTTACACCTCATCTTGACAACATTTTGTACATCATTCTTAACATTTGGAAAGCCACAATATGGCAACATCAGTGAGAATCGTTTTTACAGAAGACATAAAGATGGTCAAACTCTTTATTGTTGGATTTACTAAATTTACTGATACCTATTATCAAACAATACACTTTGAAATAACTTTCTAAAACGTAGTTTATTCAGGCAAACATCCATACTTTGCTAATTTAGGTTATGAGGACCATATGCTAGCACTCTATTTTAAGTGCTATAAACTTATGACAGTTTCGTGGCCACGTCCCCTGTCGGGTTTATTATTAGACTGATATTAATCCTAGCAGGACAGAGAAGTGCAGTAGCCTAATGGCCCAGTGATAGTGTTTTGGGAGAACTGTTAACCCTTTAAATTATATTTCTTCCCAAATCCGTGTATTTTTTTGATCTGCCCTGGAGCTAAATTCATTTTTTGTGTTTCCCTTTGAATGTAAACCTAGGTTATTACCGCACTGTGCCAAATATTGCGTCCATCCTGTAAAGGAGGTGTATTAGGTCAGAGTTGTGGTCTCAGGGTGCTCTGTTATCTATTTGTCATCCTACGTAGACATGACGTTTTTTTCCTACAGCAAAACCGCGCGGCGTGTGTTCAGCTGTCCGGACAAACTCATGTGTCTCACCAGAAATTTGTCTCAGATACGGACAAGGAAGGAATAAACTAAAACAACGTATCTGCTGGAAAAGCAACAGCTTCTGTGCTTCAACATGAGTGACGACACAGACTCCCCTCCGGAGAGGGAAATGAAGGTATGTTCTGTGTTGACAGGTTAGCATGTGTAAGCTAATGTTTGCTAGCACTGCGTCTGTTCATTTTCAATGGTTCTGACTAGCTTAGCTGGTTAGCTAGCTGGTCCGGCTTGGCTTTTCTGTTTCGCTAACGTTAACCCAAAAGCATTTACAGGACCACAGTATTAGCTTAGACACAATTAACAGTTAAAGACTTGGGTAACAGTTTAAAAGTCTGAATAAAAAGTTGTTACGACAGCTTTTACCCTTTAAGTTTGAAGCCAGCTACTTATGCTAGCACGGTAGCTATTACAATATTGTTAAAAATGTGCTCCTTGAGAGTTGAATGGTAACTTGTGGTTAAGTTAATTAACAACCTTCTGTGTGTGAAATAAAGTTATGAAATACTTATCACGTTCAATACATTTTGCTGTAACGTTATCAACTCAGTTTAGCATCATTAGCTAACATGACTGCGAGGCAGGCTAGCTATCGCCAAAGATTTTAACTTTCAGTTTCAGGATTTGCGTACTTGTGTTAATAAACTAGTCAAGTTGAAACCGCTCTATGTTTCACGCTTCACGCAGTTAAAGACGCACAAGCCATGTTGTCAAGCATGTTTAAAGTAGGCCTATATATTTTCTTCCTAGAAGGAGGCACGGTTTAGTATAAGGTTGCAGTTACTGAACTGGAACCATTCACGTTTACCGACCATAACTGGTAACCATGCAGTAACAAACTGCTTGTTTTTCCCTTCCAGGATTTTCAGTTTCGTCAGATGAAGAAAGCAAGGGTGTTTGAGCCCACCGGAGGTTTGCCAAAAGAAAGATCTAGTCTGCTTACCATCTCAAACAAATTTGGTCTAACTTTTGTTGGGCTCGACAGAACATTCAAAGTATACCAAACTCAAGACGTTCTGGCTGCTGATAAAGTTGATGGACACTCCAACGAAATAGGTATGAATAATATTTGAATATGAATATTTATCCATTCAACATTGTCATGTCACTGTTCAAATGATGCATCTAAATTTTAATTTCCATTCACGTTTCATACGCACAATTCACTCCAATTTTTGTCTTTGTTCTAGTCGAGGGGATACCAGCATTGGCGGAGGTGACTGTGGAATTGGCTCTACACCACTTGGCTCTGAGTTGTGATGAACTTACATTGTCAGTATGTGGCCTGTCTGCGGGGGCTGGTTTGGCCCTCACATTCTATGATGTCCGCACCTTCATGAACAAGGTGACTCTTTTAGTCTTTAGAGTATTTAATTTGCCAGTGTATTAGACATTTGTCAGGCCTATTTCAGGTTTTGCTGGGGTTTTACACACACATATAGGTGTGTGTATTTGTATGTGTGTATGTAATTAACATAATTTGTTATTTAGATCACCATAAAATATCAAAATAATTAGTCTACCTTTTTTATTTGGGTATTTATAAATACATATTTGCAGTACAGGCTTGTAAATCTTTACTGCAGATGGGCATATTGAGTATACAACTAACAAATAAACTAATAGTACAAAATAAAATGCATAATAGAAATGTACAGATTTACTAATTTCAGCTTTACTTCTCTTGCACGGATATTCAGTTATTAAATGTCCTAGTGTATGCCAGATTTAGTCACTTTAAGCATTTGACCTGTTGATTATTTTATTTTATTTTTTAAATTT
>JAVQJL010003907.1:0-12527 GCA_036024295.1 Nannoperca obscura
CCCCCCCCCCCCCCCCCCCCCCCCCCCGTCTGCAACTGCCAGGAGGTACGTAAAGCCCAGCTCATTAGCACAACTAAACTACCTCAACTAAAATACAGAAATTGTAGATATGTGATTAGTAATTTACAGTAACCAGTAGGCTGCCCAGTAACACCACCACATGTTAGCATGTGAGCAGGGCAGTTGAGATTGTTAGCTAAAAGTAATGCAAGACCAGTAGAAATAGATCAATGTAATGGATAGAAATACTGAGCTAAAAGTAAAAAAAACTGATGAAATAGATAAAAGTAAAAATGGTTGAAACATCTAGCCTGTGCCACAAGTCTGAAGGAAACGTGACTAAACCAATCTAAACATTGGAAGTTCAATTGTATGAAATTAATACTGTAACAATAACCACTTTTATATATTTAATAGTGTAAAATACTATCAAATGAGACAATATTTATAACATGATGAGTGATGAAGGGGTACTTGAGGTGATCTGATAAGTTAGATAAAACAGCTTGGGGACCATTCACCTAGAACAAGCACATTTAAATGGAATGCAGCCATCATCAATGAATGGTATTTCATAAGGCAAAAATGTATTACCTCTAAGGTAAATCTTATTTCTCTTCTATACTTGCTTGACCCAGAAATTGATAAGATCCACTAATTAAGGAGTTAATCCTTCCAGTGCCTTTCTCAATAAATATGAATGAAGTAATATTGCAATTTGCTTTTGAAATAATTTAGGCGTCTGCTGTTTGTAGGTGTGTGATTCCGTACTGTAACTTAGCTGCAGTGAAAGTACAAGCCTTAGCGATTTCTTCATACAAATAATAAGAAGTAATACCAAATTCTACTTGTGGGACAAAGCTCATTTTTAATATCAAGCAGTGAAGGAAAATACTTCTCAGAGATATGAAAGGAGCTGCTAAACAGGCATTAACAACCCATAGAATGGTTTGAGGTTCATTGACAGACCTGTAGCAGCAGAAAAAATGAGGATGGGAAGCTTGTGTAATACTGCGCCTAAGTCGTGCTTTTCCCTACTGGACTAGTGTCTTCAGTATAGCCACTCTGATTACCACTACTTTTGTTTTTTTTGTCGTTCTTTGTCTTTGTTTTTTACCTTTTCATCTATCCATCTGTCTTGTCTTACAGTTTTCCCTTGGACCTGTTTCCCTTAAAGTCGTTTTCTAATGAGCTGAGGAGGAGGAGTTGGTAAAGCAAAACACGATGCATTATTGATTCCAGCTATGGAGCTCTGAAGTTGTTAATGGCTGGGATGCTTCATGAGACATTTAAGTTGTAGATCATAGTCAAAGAGGCTGTGAGAGACCATTCAGGGTTTTGTCAAGACTAAAGCTGGCAGATGGGAGTTTATGATTCAACATCATTCCAAAGCATCAGCATCACATAAAAGCATTATCTACAAGCTTGGCAGACATCTACATCTGGACTGGTTCCAACAAAGAAAGAAACATGCATATTGTGTTAGCCTGTTATACACTACAGTATGTTGTTTCCAGAAAATAAGCTGCTAATCTTGTTTATAATGTTTACATCAGACACTGTTTCCATGCCAAAGTTTCAGATGATAGGATTTTTTTTTGTCCCTAAATATCTCTTTGTGATGTAGAATAACCTTACTGCTTCAATGTGACGAAAAAGAGAGTTACTTAAAATGATGTGGTTATGTAATTAAACATTTATTCTACTGCTGCCACTTCAGCAGAATGTTACTTCTTCAACTAAAAAGACTAATACAGCTTCTTCTGCATCTTCCACAAAAACTGCCACTACATCCCTTACAGAAAAATATCCATTATTATTTGGTGAGGGACTCTGCACACTAATCAAGTGATGCACATAGCAAAACATACTTTATTAGCATTCTTACCACTCATAGAGATGAAATAGAACATCATCAAGTTTCTGCATCTTTTACAGCCAGTTAGTTTAAAAAACGATTTTGTACCCAATTTTCAAAATAGCCAAACTAAATATGTTCCACTTATTCACATCATAAATAGAGTCATGGTGTGTCTCCCTGTCCGTCCTCACCAGCCACATGTATGTTTTCTCAGTGCTACTCTTCCCTAAATTCTAAATTCTACATTTTATCTTTAAAACTGCTTTTTTTATGTATTTTCATTTATGATTAGTTTTAACTATTGCTTTTTCTTTTTTTTTTCCTTTTAATACATTATCTTTTAAAACTGCATTTTTATGTATTTTCATTTTCTTTTGTTTGATTTATGATTATGTAGTTTTAACTATTGCTTTTTTTTCTTTTAATCATGACTTTGTCTCTGTACAGCACTTTGAATTGCATCCGTGTATGAAAGGTGCTATATAAATAAACTTGCCTTGCCTTGCCCTAGTCCACCAGATGCCCTCAGACTTTCCTTCCTTTCCCTGTCACTTGACTTCCCCATCCAACTACACACCTGTTCTAGCTTCCCTCATCTGCTCTGCAATTACCTGGACTTCCCCGCCAACCTCCTTACCTGCACCTCATTCTCTCGTCAGACATGCTCGTTCTCTTGCTCCCGTTTTTACTTGTCTCATCAGCGATCCCCTCCTTATATTGGTCCACTTCTTTTGTTCAAGTGTTCATCCTTGTGTCCAATTTCTATGTTGCTGTCTACCTTTACGTATGTTCCTACAAGCTTCTGTCTCCCAGACCTGGAGTTGCCTGTTATCAGTGCCTGTCTACCTGCCTGCCTGACCTGGCATGTACGCTCATCTTAATAATAAATCACTGAATTGCACCAGTATGTCTGCATCTGGGTCCTTTCTCTGCAGGCTACACTTCCCATTGTGACAAAACAGTGCTTTAGCTCTGCAATTGGCAAAATCATTGGGTAACAGACAGGGTAACACTTTACTAGATGTCCCTATGTTTAACATTTAAAAGTGGTATATAAACATTAAATAGTTTAAGACACTAATGTATTCACAAGCAGATATAACTTTTTTATATATTTATGTGGGCATTCATGTGCAGTGCAGACTGGTGTGTAAATAGATAATTGGCAAATAGTTGTAGTAATCAAAATTATGTGTTGACAAATAGTTTAATTAGTACAAAAAATCGGCCTTCTGAGCTTACAACTACATTATAGCATTATAAACCATTTATCAAATGTTTTATAAGGCTTATACATGTTAAATAGGGGGACTTATAGTACAATGTTTCCAGATATAATAAGGAAAGATTCTGTCACTTTGAATTTGACAAAATAATCTACTGTGATATTAGAGCACCAAGTAGAGAGCTACGGTATGGTGCTCTCCTACAGTACAAACCGTATTCCATTGTTTTGTTTGACTGTGACTGTTATTGATATCCAATAGTCTGAGCACGGAGCAACCACCATAAGCTAGGAAGGAAAAAGGTAAACAAACAAACTTCTGGGAGAAAATGGCACAGGTCAGATGCCAGTCTGAATATGAGTCCTGCTACGGAAGGATGTGGGCGTTTGAGTGAGTAATCAACCTAGACAGGGGGCATATGTTGTCAGTGAACAATAGAAAATTGTGCATTCAATAGTACAATAATAGTTCTTAAAAGTATTTTCTGTCAACATGTTTTTTTCTTTAAAAATACATGATTATTCTTTTGCTAGATTGTCAGTTTTGAGGGTTACATTTCATATTATTCATCACATACCAGTTGATGACTTTCAGTTCAGTCGATTTTGATGAGAGTAAATAAGGGTTACATTCTTAATAACTAAAATGTATTTGCACAGGTATATTTGATTATGTACAGTACCAGTCAAAAGTTTGGATATATTTTTTGCATAGACATAAATAACATAAAAACATTTATCAAATGAAAATGAAGGAACTTATAATTTCTTTATTTTCAGTCTTTTTTTAAGGTTATTGTGCAAGTGTCTCCCAGGGTTTTAGGTTGTTTTTTCCAACATAAACTGATATTTGCCCAACTCAGCTATAAGATAAAGAAGTTTAAATGGCCAGTAAGAAGAAGAACACATTGTACAACCAACAGCAACTTCAGAAGTTTCAAAAGAGCCTTTCAAAGTGTGACTTTCAGAACCTTTAAAGATAGACTCACAAAATACTTAAGAGTTATAAACATGTGAACTGTGGACCTTTTCAGTGAAAAAATTGAAAGGCACTCACTGCATTCCTATTATTTTACTAATCCTGTTATACTATTTTTGAACATTAGTGTGCATAAATACACTGGTGCATGCACATGTATAAAACTCATACTCTCTTTGGTAGAACATAAAGCCGATCCACAGCAGAACTGGGAAACTGAAACCCTCCCGAAGGTGCTGTGAAACCAATCCAGTTCCAGTCAGGTCAGCATCTGCGGGAGAAATTATAGACACCTTCCAGGTTAAATCCTGGGATTGTATAGGGCCATTGCCACTGCTCACTCTGTCCCTGATGATTTATGTCTCTGGCATGATGCCATGTGGTCATAGTGAATGGATCAAAATCCAGAAAATTAAACTTTAGACCTGCAGGTGCATTAATTTTTTTTGCCAAATTCCATGCCAAAAAACATCTTCCCTGCGGCTGTATATAGGCAGGACACAGCAAGACTCCCAATTCAGACTGGAAACAATTGCAAATGGCCTCAGCAGGGGCCGAGCCCAATGACCAGTAAGGTCACCCCACTACTAAAATCGATAGGAGCAGCACTCGGGTATAATGGATGCTCTGTGGGCCTCGAATGGCTCAGCAGCTGATTTACCATTAACATGTGCATAATGGTAACAGAGAAAAGGCAAAAGTAAAATAAATGGGAAAGGGTATGACTTCCAAAACCATGCATACATTTGCCTTTTTGATTGAATGTAGCATACCGCTGGTGTTTCTGTAACCATTTCCACATTCTTCTTGGCTGAGTAAATGCTAAAACACAAAAAAAGCATGAAAATCCACTAGGTGTGATTGTTTTGACTAAAGTAAAATATGCTGCTGAGAGGTTTAGGTTGTGGAACAGCTCATTCGATTTTATGGGACATGTGAAGCTGCCTGAGTTTTGATGAAGGCAAAATCGAAACACCATGAACAATCTGGATGACTGAAAGTTCTATAAATTCCGCTTGTGTGTCACCAGTGACTCGCACCAGCTAGTCCTGCAACAGCTACTGCATGTTGATGTATCGTTTGGTGGTTTGATATTGATTTTTGGAAAGCTCTAGAAAGCACGGCATATTAAGATTTAAACTTTGCTGCCTGCAACTTTTGTGATCCATTGTCTATATGTCAGAATCATTTCCTCTGCAAGATAGATCACACAGTGGGAGAGATGTAGCGAAGCTGACAAAAGCATATTGTAGCGGTTAAGCATGTCATGGCACATATGTGTCTACGAACACAGGCAATTTGTCAGAATCCATACTAAAAGAATACACTACCTCCAGCAAGGCTGAAAAGTAAAAGATGACTAATGATTAACTATGCCAAACAAGTGAAGCAAAGTCGAGTTTGATATATATACACATATTTATTTATTTACTCCACACGGATGATATGTGTCTAACCTAACTTTAGATTATATAAACCATATTAGTGTCGTCAAAGGAAATGACATATTGAACGATTGGTATCTAAACTTCAATGAACTGTGACATTTTTGTTTGCCGAGAAATGTTGCCATTAACACCAAGTAAATTGGCTTTGTGTGAGGCAAGTGACATGCATTTCTGCGCAAGCATTGAGGAACCATATTTCAGTATTTTGCACCTAGTCAGTGTTGGCTTTTAATCAGTGGTTGGCATTTTTAAATTCAGAGTTCAGACTTCACACATTCTTAAAAAGCACACATAATTAAAAAGCTAGGCCCAAGTGCTTGAAAGGGTGGCACTGCATTTAGATGAAGAGCACTCTAAGACGGTAAATGTTGATGACGTTCATCATGTAGCAAAGCTTTTAAGCCTGTTAATGGCCACGTGATGGACTGACAGTCAACCTGCAGATTGACCTCCGACTTGCAGCTGTAATCAAAATGTATCTGTGCGCCCACACTTCACCGACAGAGTGATTGGATGAGGATTTGGATATGCGTCTTGTTCGGCTCGCCCTGGAAGAAAAAGAAGCTGCAAGGAGTAGCAGCTGCTGTTTTTCTAAAGGCTTCTGATATGGGTGTTTATAGAGTGTAATCTATGGAGTCCATTTATTTATTGCCATTTTTCATGTTTTACAAAAAAGATCAGTCCTCAAGTTTGTTTTCTTTTTTTTTTTTTATTAAAAACATCCACTCATCAAGTTCATGGCACAACAGGGACCATTGGTAGTAACTTTGGACTTTTGCTAGTTATTCAGACTCCACTAATACACAGCCAGAATTTACTAACTCTTACAAAGTGTACAACGGCCAGTTCTGCATGGACATTTCTCTGTACGTAATGAAAAAGTAAAAACAGTATAGGTGTAGTGAAAGGAAGGCTGTAGTGGAAAAGGAAACGTTTTATTACTTTGTATTCTTGTACAAGACAGCAGTCTGTGCAATGTCCCGGACATGATACGTCAGACACTGAACTAGGACAAAGAAAGACACTTTAAGAAAGAAAGTAGACAGAGAGCAGTGGAGAACCATGGGTTGCATAAGGTATAGAGAGTACTAAAGTTTCTAGACGTTCAGCTATATATTTTTTTTAGGGTTCTGTACTTCTTCACCAATATTTTTGCATGGGAAATAATTAGGCAGTTAGAATGAGAATAATGAGGGCGGGTATTGGGATCACGCTTAGCATGTAATGCAGTTGGAATAATTTACATAATTTCCACAATGTCCTTTCATTGTGTAGCATAAAAGTGTTGGATAGCTGATTGCTGAAGGATAAGGCACAATCATCACACTAAATAAGGGATGCCTGCAATTATAAGGAGAGAGCTGCCTACAGGATTTCCATAATAGTGTTTTCATGCCCAAAGTGTATGAATGCTTCTAACTTCATCTGTGGCCAATTTGTTCAGGTCATATAAGCAGTTTAAATACCTTGCAAGGTAATTAAATATACCATTATTTTTTTAGAATGATGCCATGTCAACAGGACTTTATATCTAAGATGTGAACCTCGTCATTTCCAATCAAGTTAAGTTTTCAGGTGAGGATGGAAAGAGAAGCTCCAATACACTGTCATTTTTCTTTCTGGTTAACAAAAGCTTACTGCCACTCATGTTGCAATGGCCTGAAATAGGGAGGCTGCCAAATTAGCAACCGAGGTATGTGACTGGACTAGACTGCGCCTGGCAATTCTGGCACTGAAACCAAGTTGAACTTTTTTTCCTCTGATCACAGTACTCTCAGAGAAGCGGCAATTCCCTTTAATTAAATGTTACACAATAAAGACCCAGAGCTGATTGGAGAGACAGAATACGGACATATTCACATGTAGTTAGTGGTGAGAGCATAGTGCTCAGTGTAAACACAAACAGGACAACAAATACATGAATGCAGCTGTATCTCAGTCTGCACTGCCCAGACTAAGCTGTTGAAAAGTCATCGGCCATATGCTAATAGACCTCCATCTCCTATGTTTTCACTTAACTCATGTTTTCCTTCAGGCGTAAAAAACCTTCAGATATCCAGTTTACTGACCTACAATATTTCTCTCCTCTTTCCTCTGACAGTCAAGGTAGTTAAATATGAAAGCAGTCACCAGACCTTTTTTCAATTGCAAAGGAGATTTACACAATATCACATGTCCTTGTGGAAGGTGTAGTTGTAATGAGGTATGAATAACCTGATAGGAATGTCAGTCATCATGGGTCACATATAAAAATGCACACGCTATATTCTGTTAAACATGGTGTGGCTAGACGTGGCTACATCATGAATTGCCTCAATTATAATGAACCTGGCATATTTCTATTATACTGTGCTTCCACCTGCTAAGACATCCTGCACACACACACACGCACACATCCTTATATGTATAGTCTTGTTATTACCATCATAAGTCTAACCTTAACACTTAAACCAAATCCTAGTCTTTAAACATTCCTTGAAAAAAGGACTGCTGGTAGAAATATTTTTACTTCACAAAAATGTCCTTACTCTGAATGTTTAAAACATGAATTGGTTTTAGAAGAGCACTATGAATGATATAATGTGCTCTAATTTCCTGCTATTAGTATCAAGTGATTTGTTTTTTCGAATGTCATTTACACAATCAACGAAGGTCTTGATATATATATATATATATATATATAGAAAGATAGATAGATAGATAGATAGATAGATAGATAGATAGATAGATAGATAGATAGATAGATAGATAGATAGATAGATAGATAGATAGAAGGGCTGTCAACGTTAACGCTTGAGATTAATCTGGAAATATTAACGTGATTAAACATTTTTACAGTAATTAATCATATTGATTCGTATATTTGGCTCATTATGGCTACCAAGCACTCCCTAAGACTTTACTCTGCTAATTAAGAGATTCTAGTTCAAAAATCATCAGAACTAAGCTGAGATGTTAGAATAAAGTAAAAAGAACTCTGATTCCTCTAACCAGTTTGTCATGCATTTATTTTTTCCAACACCACACATTTTGTTTTACCCCCCCCCCAAAAAAGTATTTTAAACGTGATTAATCATGATTAATCACAGCCTATTATTTTGATAAACTTGATTAATTGTTTTAATAGATTGACACCACTAATATGGTATATATTAGTAATTATTTAATTATATAAGGGTAATCCAGTATATTTAACCGCGGCCCTATTTATTTTAACATATTTTGGTGTCTAAGTAATTAATAGGTACGAAGAGTTTTGCACTCGGTCTAGTAGATCACCTCATTTGGCAGCCGCAAAATGGGCTGGATTGGCTGAAACATGATCCTTGGGGACCAAGGCACCCGTCAAAGTATGTCCACTAAACGTCTGTGTTTTTGCCACTGACAGGCTCTCGTCGTTATTCTAAGTGTCTGACATTATGGAAAGGATCCCTACAGATACAGAGCTTTTTGTTAAAGACTAAGATCCTTTTTGTTTAACCAGAAACACTTCCTCCAACAACTTACCTCTTGTGCAATGTCAGAGCGAGACTTCTGTTTCTGGTTTCTGGTTCTTAACAAACAGGCCAACTGCTGAGTTCCAACTAATCGCTAGATTCTCAAATAGATTTAGCTGTCAGTAGTTGAAGACTCTGCCTACACTAGGTATGCGAGTGTGTAATCATAAACGTTAACCAAGACAATTTTTGAAAAAAAATCTATATATGTAATTTGCATAGTGCATTTCAAGTCATTTACTGTATTTAACAAAGAGAGAGTGCCAAGCGCAGCAAAACTTCACTGGTCAGACCAAGATTAAATAGGATTAAATACACGTGAAAATGAACAACAGGGAACAGGCATAGACAACACTGAAAGCTTTCCGCAGCCATTCCATCTTTTAGCTGATTGACTTGAACAAAGAAATACAAGCCCTCTTTAAATTATTGTTCCTTCACAGATGTGGCTCCTTGTAAAGGCTCTTAAAATGCAACAGACATTTCACCATGCCCCCTTTCCTCACTTGCCGGGAATCATTTCTATAATTGCTATAGCCTATACTCCTTTTTTTAATTTCTTCAAGTGCATCCACTGGACTCCCACTTGCTCATGGCACATATCCCACAAATCATTCCACCTCGCCTTTAGCTTGAAAACCATCTTAATCAAGCATCCTATATCAATACAGTTGTTCAAATCTGAGCAAGCCAGCACTCTCATCAGTCACAGGTTTTACCCTTACAGGGCCAGTGCAACCCTGGAGATTAGAAAGCCAATATCCTAACCAAGGTATTTTACAGGCCTCAAATGATTTTTGGTAGCTACATTATTGACTGGATGTTTTCACTTAGGAGCCTGTCCTTCAGGGGAATTTAATGGATTGTCTTGTTATTTCTTCTTTAGTACAAAAGGAATACATTTTTTGATTAAGTCCAAAATGAATGTTTTGGGCTTATTTTGTTGTTTTTGTTTTATTCATGTTGTGCTGAAAGACATCTTTGCATGATGCCAGGGAGAACTTGCAGCAAGTATTGATAGGTTTGATAGAGGGGTATTTAAATCATATTTGTCTCCTCCATCTTAAAGCGTTTAGCTCAACGTTGTTGCTGTACGGTACACAAAGACACCAATCTTTCTCTATCTTCACAGACAATGAACTGTTGTCTTTGATGAAAGATACACATTTTTAAAGAAAAAAAATCCTGGTTCATTATTTCTCATTGAATCTTCTGTTTTGCTCCATTGAAAACATTTTCCAATAATCAAGAACGTCCTTGTCATTCTGTGACTTTTAGGTAGGTTAAGGTGCCAACAAAGAGTGCTGTGACATCTTTATATAGCTTTACTGAAACAAGATTGAATCATTCTAATCTCATAAAGAAACACTTTGTCCAGTCTTAATAATTAAATTCACTCTAATGTATCAGCTACTCTGTGTGGTGAGACGTCCCGCAGACCAAAATAAATTAAGTCATAATGTTGATACCGATCAACTGTTCTCTTTGTATTGTCAATACTTTTTTATTTGTTTATCTTGCATTTACTTGTCATTAAGGTGGCATCAGGCCTGGGATTGGAGTTCCATTTAGCAGAACAAGACTCCTCTCTGGGGGAAAGGAAATTACATTAAGAAGAAAGAGAGCAAAATGCCTTTTAATGGTTTGTAATAAGGCTTGGAAGCCAGAAGCTATAATATATCTATTTCTGCCTAAACCCTTCTGCCCTGTGATCCATGACCAATCTGATCAGTGCAGCTTGCAAAATTCAAAATGTAATAATCTGTTTAACCGGCTCTTTGGCTCTCACACTGAAAACAGAGCAGCACCTCCTAAAAATGGCAGGGAAGAAGCAGACAGAGCTTTAGATCTATTTAACAGAGCCTTTCAGCCCAGAGGGTTTTTTTCTCGTATGAGTCATACAAATATGTATGAAAGGCTACTAGCCTTCTTGGCTTTTTTCTAAGTTTTTCTATCCTTACTAGGCATGTGTGTTCTGTCAAACTCATTCGGCTGTGTCTAACATCAGTTCATGCTCAGTGGTTGTTCCCTCTGTCTATGGCCCAGTTTCTTAATTTCTCCCACTCTCTTTGCCTCTTTCTGTTGCAAAGGCAGAGAAAGAAGAAAGAAAAAAAAAACTTAAAAGAATGCTAGTGATCCTGTGTGTGTGTGTGTGTGTGTGCACATTTTTAAGTAGGAATTATTTGATAAGTGAGGATGAAAGTGAAGTTTTAGTCACTCTGAAGTCTCTAAATCAATGCATTAAATGTTTTTGTTCCTCCCTGTTTTGATACTATCACTGACCCACACAGGTCAGCCTCATTTCATATCAAGTTTGTAGTAAAATTATAAAACGCAATGCATCATAGTTTCTTTTATGACATTGTATAAGTTGAGCAAAATTCAAACATTGCAGAGTATATTGACCTTGAAAGACCTGAGCAGAAATAAAGGGTGTGAAGAAGTGAAGGAAAGGTTTACTAAAGAGATCAGGTACATTTCCGTCTATTGCCACTAATTCACACATGCAGGTAAGTTATCTGCTGTGTGTTAAGTTTTGGAATTTTACCCCAATTAATGATTAATTACCCTACCTCAAATTAAATCATACATACAGTGAAAGTATTCAGAACCCTTTAAATGTTTCACTCTTTGTTTTATTGCAGCTATTTGCTTAAATCAAAAAAGTTCATTTTATTTCTCATTATTGTACACTCAGCACCCCATCTTGACAGAAAAAAACAGAAATGTAGAAATGTTTGCAAATTTATTAAAAAAGAAAAACTGAAATATTACATGGTCATAAGTATTCAGACCCTTTGCTGTGACACTCATATTTAACTCACATGCTGTCCATTTCTTCTGATCCTCTTGAGATGGTTCTACTCCTTCATTGGAGTTCAGCTGTGTTTAATTAAACTGATTGGATTTGATTAGGAAAGGCACACACCTGTCTATATAAGACCTTACAGCTCACAATGCATGTCAGAGCTAATGAGAATCATGAGGTCGAAGGAACTGCCCAAGGAGCTCAGAGACAGAATTGTGGCAAGGCACAGATCTGGCCAAGGTTACAAAAGAATTTCTGCAGCACTCAAGGTTCCTTAGAGCACAGTGGCCTCCATAATCCTTAAATGGAAGAAGTTTGGGACGACCAGAACTGTTCCTAGACCTGGCCGTCCAGCCAAACTGAGCAATCGTGGGAGAAGAGCCTTGGTGAGAGAGGTAAAGAAGAACCCAAAGATCACTGTGACTGAGCTCCAGAGATGCAGTAGGGAGATGGGAGAAAGTTCCACAAAGTCAACTATCACTGCAGCCCTCCACCAGTCGGGGCTTTATGGCAAAGTGGCCCGACGGAAGCCTCTCCTCTGTGCAAGACACAGACTATGAGAAATAAGATTCTCTGGTCTGAGACCAAGATTGAACTTTTTGGCGTTAATTCTAAGCGGTATGTGTGGAGAAAACCAGGCACTGCTCATCACCTGCCCAATACAATCCCAACAGTGAAACATGGTGGTGGCAGCATCATGCTGTGGGG
>JAVQJL010003911.1:0-22721 GCA_036024295.1 Nannoperca obscura
CTCTTGTCCTTGGCAGTGGCAGCAGCGTACCAGATGGTGATGGAGGAGGTGAGGATGGACTCAATGATGGAGGTGTAGAAGTGCACCATCATTGTCTTTGGCAGGTTGAACTTCTTCAGCTGCCGCATGAAGTGCATCCTCTGCTGGGCTTTCTTGGTGAGAGAACTGATGTTCAGCTCCCACTTGAGGTCCTGGCTGATGATGGTGCCCAGGAAGCGGAAGGACTCCAGAGTGCTGACTGGAGAGTCACACAGGGTGATGGGGGCGGGTGGGGCTGCGTTCTTACTGAAGTCCACAACCAACTCCACTGTCTTAAGAGCATTGAGCTCTTAACCTGTAAGCAGACTCATCCCCACCAGAGATAAGTCCAATGAGGGTGGTGTCGTCCGCAAACTTTAGGAGCTTGACAGATTGATGACTGGAGGTGCAGCTGTTGGTGTACAGGGAGAAGAGAAGTGGGGAAAGGACGCAGCCTTGAGGGGAACTGATGCTGATAGTCCGAGAGTCAGATACTTGCACTCCCAGCTTCACATGCTGCTTCCTGTTCGACAGGAAGTCTGTGATCCACCTGCAGGTGGAGTCAGGCACATTCAGCTGAGAGAGCTTGTTCTGCAGCAGAGCCAGGATGATGGTGTTGAAAGCAGAGCTCAAATCCACAAACAGGATCTAGTCTAGGTGCTGTAGGATGAAGTGGAGGGCCATGTATACTGCATCGTCCACAGACCGGTTGGCTCTGTAGGCGAACTGCAGTGGGTCCAGGAGAGGGTCAGTGATTGTTTTGAGGTAGGACAGCACAAGGCGCTCAAATGACTTCATTACCACAGAGGTCAAGGCGACGGGTCTGTAGTCATTAAGTCCTATGGTCCTAGGCTTTTTGGGGATGGGTATGATGGTGGAGGTTTTTCCCTATATTTTAACGATATCACGTTGGTCCTTCTCTATAACGGCCAGGTTTTTGCTCTTCCTTAAATTGTGTTTGGAACAACTGTAAACAAGTTTGATTGGACAACACATTATGCAAACTAGTTCTGACACATCATAACTCCCTATACAGTAAATAGGCACATTTTCTTCATTGTGTTGTTTTAAGAAATGTGCCTTACTTAACTGACATTTGTAATATGAATCTTTCTGTAGTCACTTCAGTTTAACTCAATACAGGTTGAAAAGAGACAAAAGCTGAATTTGTAATCTCATTATATCTTCAAACCTCTTAAATGAAGTATTTAAATGGGCCACAACAATACCATGTATCCACTACATTGTTGCCTATCAGAAGTCAAACGGCGGCTTTCTAAAGAAAGACAATAGGCCTGCCAATTGAAAGCAGTCATTCTACGGTCTTGAAGGAGGCCCTGTGTTACCACATCTAGTTTTGTGAGACCTGTCTGGAGCTCAATTCACAGTGTCTGAAGGTCTTTCATGTCCCTGGGCCTATCATTCTAAGCTGGGAAACAGGAGCTAAGGGACCTTCAACTTGCAGTACCCCAGCCCGGCTTCCCTGCCCTCAAACCCCTCCTACTCCTGCCTGCCGTACCGGCCCTCTCAAAGGAGTCTTTCAGTATTGTGTTGAGGCCCAGATCCAGGTCAATGGGAGCCTAGAGATTTAGAGCTGCAGTCTGAGTGGGAACAAATGGTTTGTTTGGTGAGCGGTCTGAAGTAGCTTTAGAACTTCCATCAGACCGAAGGTATTGCTGACTTAAGTATTTAGTATTACTCCAGCAGAACTAATATGACTGTGATGACAGAGGCACCGGTTTCTGCTTTAAATCCTATCGCTTGGTCACAGGCAGTGGTTGGGTCGAGGTCCTCAAACAAAAGTTCATGTAATCTTTTTTTTATTTTTTATATTGCAAAACTTATTCAACACGTCTCAACAAAATGCCACAAAATGTCCAAGATAAATTAAAGCTGGTGACACCTGCTGTGACATTTAAAGAAACACAATTATTCTGACCTATGAGCGACTGGCATTTAAAAGAAACACATTTGCACCCATCAGTGGAATTACTGCAGCTAATCCGATTAAATAGACATATGAATGTATCCAGCATGGAGTAAAGAAACCAATTTAATTGCCACAAGCACCGTCAGTCAAGGCTGAATCAGAACTGGTCCATCAGTCATGCTCTTGTTTTGATCTGTCCAAACGGAGGAATGCCTCTGAATGTGGAAGGTCGTATCCTTGTGCAGGGTGTGCTTTGTTTTGTGCCCCATCTGCCCTGAGTGGCAGCTCAGCTTAATTTAGGAGACATCACCCCTGTACTCTATCTCTGGCTGTCTCTGCTCAGGCCTTTGTGTGAGTCCCAGCCACTGATTGGGCTGTATAATGTGACTGATGTCCTCTGGGCAATCTGCTGTTGGGACAAGGACGTGCTCAGGTGATCCAGAGGCTGATTGGCGCCAGGCTAATGGAGAGGACACCATGACCTCTGAGGCTTTCAGGTGCCAAACCAGCCTCTTAATTATGCATCCGGACACTCGCCTGCCACTGGAACCAGTCTGCCACCGCCTGCGTGGCGTCTAGACATGTGAACCCCTAAAAATTCACTAGCATCACAGGCTCACAAGTCACTGCATCTCTCTCTCGCTCTGTGTGTGTGTGTGTTCATGTATCTGTTTGTGAGAGTTTTGAACCATCTGGTCTCAGGCTTAACTGTCTCTCTGCGCTTTGTGTGAACATCAGAGCAGGGGATACTTCACCACTGCTCATAGGTGTGTGAAATGTTCATAGATCCCTGAGTTAGGATTTCATGGCTGAGCAATGTTGGACAGCTGATCACAAAATTTTTCTCTCTGTCACCCTCTTTCTTTCCTTCTTTCTTCATCCTCTTGCTCTGTCCATGCGGATCACAGTTTCTCCTGCCATTCTTTATATTTAGCAGATATTGCCTGACCTGTATAGCAATGCCTATCACACTGTTATCCTTGTATGGAGAAGCAAGCAAATATTGATGTTTTTACTGCTTTGTCCACTCTCCTCCTCCTCCTTATAATCAGCCACCACCATTTCCTCATAATCCTACCTTATCTCTCTTTAATTGGCCTTCTGTATGCTTGATCTACCCCCTCCCCCTTTGTCTCTGTCCTACATCTCCTTATTTGTTTTAGCTTCAGATGGTCTGGTAGATAGGCTGGTAGATAGGCTAATTTCGCGCTCCTTTATCACCTACTGTAATCATACAGGCCCAAGGAAGCTGTGTTCTGCTGTATTATGTAGTTCAGTATATGTGTGTGCGTTTCTGTGTGTGTGTGTGTGTGTGTGTGTGTGGCCTATTTGATTTTTGCATTGTTAGAGGCACAGCCTGCCAAACCTACTTCTTTTAGATAGACAAAGCCTTGTTTTGGATGAGCCATGTTTATTGTTCATGCTGACACTGCTTTTATGACAGAATGACTAATGAGTACAATCTCATCTGTGTCTGTGTGTGTGTTTGTGTGTGTCTCTGTGTGTGTGTGTGTGTGCGCGTGTGTGGCATTAAACAACAGCAATTGGCAGCATTCTAAAAGTGAAATGTATGATTTAAAATGAGAGCGGTATGCCTGCGAATGAAGGGTAACAGAAGGACATTGACTAGCCTGCATCCTACATACCCTTAGTGAAGGCTTTTCTGAAAGACGTCTATTGCAAACATTTATTAATGTAAGCACACAGCATTAGGTCAATGTTGGCATCATCTAACTATTCATCTTTGGCTAAAATTATTATTATTGTGTACCAAAAATAAATCCCAGTCTTCTTTTCATGATAGCATCTCTGGTCAGTCACACATAAAGTCTCAAGTCTGCCTGTCTGTATTGCACTTAAATTCACAATGTAGACATTGACAACAATTCAAGAAATAAATGGGCGTGGGTCAAAGTCACTCAGACATTACCATAAATAAAGAAAATAATGTTCTTGCGGCTTCACTTTGAATAGTGTTTAAATGTAATAAAATAAGAATTATGTGCTCTCAACAAGATAGAAGGAGTAGTGCACATATTTGGGAGTATATATCTTTGAAGCACTTTTTGAGGAGACGAGTTTTCAATTTATAGCAGAAGATTGAAGATGTCTCTCCAGTACTGAGCTGAATGGGAAGGTCAGCCCAACAATGAGGATCCAGAGAGCAAAAGAGTCGAGGCCAGGTGAATTGAAAACCACGTTGCCACAAGTAGACAGAGATAAGCGCATGGTAGTATCAGAGAGCTCCATGTATTGTACAAACATGTCATATAAATGCATATTATTTGAATGATTATTTTTGACACTGGTTTTTCTTAGGGGTTGTACTGGAGGAGAGATAAGGGGTATGTCGTAATGTCTGAAGACATCTGAAGGTCAATCACGTACCTCGTTCCCAGACAGGATGATGTCATCAAGTAGGAGGAGGGTTAACAAGGCCTAGCATTGGCTGTGAACTGAAATATGTCTCAGTTTCCTTTATACTCAACAGTCTTTGGCACAGCATAACAATAGATTATGGTTTTATATCACACAATTAATCTGTTGGGTTATAGAACTATAGAAAATATTAACTAGACTGCGGGTACAGCAGAGAAGTCGAGTCTTGCGTAGCTCCTGAAAGTTCATCCATAATCTCCTGGTTCCTAATATTAACCCAAAGCCAGCCCTCTAAGAGAGGCATAGGACGGGAAGATATACTAACAAAAAGTTTTACCTATCCAAAAATAAGGCCCATAAAAATAGTCAAAAACAGCAGCACATACAGAGTATTTGTGTACAGTCGCTGTTGCTTCACATTATTTGCAAATTTAAAGTGCTCTGCACACTGGGGGTGCACAAAGATTAGAAGGTAACTGCCACCCAGGGAAAGCAGAAATAGCAAAGTCAAAAATTCACAGCACTACTGCAATGATTAAGGTGAAAGAGCAACAAATGCCTCTGAGGGATTTAGAAGCAGTTTAATCATCATAACGGTGAGCATGTATTTTAACAAGTGTATGCCAAAGGAAGTATCACACAGTGAGACATGTGAAACTATTTCAGCCAGGGGACCTTACACTGCAAAGTCTGACATGTAAGCAGCTACAGCGCATCTCATCCAGAGATTCTGAGTTCTGCCTGTTTTTTTTCACATGACCTGTGTGTGACAGTGAAAATGATCTGTTGATAATCATATTGACATCAAACCAGCAACATTTCATCTTTCAGTTTCAGTCTCGATATCTATATCTGTAGAATATGTCGTGACATACAGAAATCCCCCCCCAAAAAATGTTAACTCCCCAGTTACAATTGAGCAAAAGTCTCTTAACCTCTTTCTGTCTAAACTAAATATAAGTGAAATTTGTAATAAAAATAAATGAGACATTCTATTATTGAGGGCCGGTATTATAGAAAAACTGTGTGGACATCACATATGTGTGAGTTGCAGCAGTTCAGTGAGGTAGCCGTCACGCACAGGTAGAGGCGTAATGTGAAAGTTTGTTTCATCAGTAAAAGTATTTGTTTTCTTTACAGTCTTGTTGAGCTTTGATTTTACAACTTATTTACCATGATCCCTAAAAGCTGCTAGCTCATGATTTCCAATACTATCTATGAAGGTCAGATGAGTCAATCTGCAGTTTTGTAGATTGTCCAATAGTTGGTTGGAGCTTTTCATTTATATGCTCAATGTTTTATTTACTGAAGCCTTCATTTATTGTGTGTTAAACCTATAAAATAGTTTAACCCACATTAAAGCCTTGGAATAACATTGGCAGGTTTATTCCCTTACAGAAGTCATCTTAATTGACTGCTGTACACATTAAACTGTAATTCTAAAGTTTGACTTACACAAAGGATTTGTTTTCTTATTTCATAACAACCTAAATCACAGAGTGCAATGTTCACTTAATGCTCTGCACTCAGTTCAAGAGTTTGCACCCCTTCCCAGTTTCTCTGGTTTCACTGGTTAAATGAAACCCAGGACTCGGCACTAAACCCATTTAAAAGTGTTCTGCTGTCCATTTGTTGTTTTGTGTGGATATTGCTTCAGCCTGACCTCTCTCCTGGAGGGAGCTCTCCATCCACTTAGGAAACACAGAATGTAGAGATAAGCAGACTCCCACACATTGCAAAAAGCTAAGCATATCAACTATGGCTTATGTAGTGAGAATGGCAGATGTATTTTCTGACTGTTCAAAAAGACACAGCACTATACGCTCAAATGGAGCCAGCATTATCTACATTACTCAGTTCATCCCAGCAACTATTTCACTATTTGTTACCTTTTTGGATGTCTGGCCCAGACTCTGATATCTGACAGCAACCTTTTTACTACTGTTGTTTAAATGCTTTAGACTTTGGGTCTAAGTTACTAATGGGACATTTGTGTGTTGCACTTTGTACCTAAGCTGAAACTCAAAACCCTCAAGGCAAATTAGTAATGAGCAATGACATGGTAGGTTAAGACCCCCCATGACTGAAAGCATAAGATCAGGCCCTGCTAAAACACTTTCTATTGTGCTTTCCCAACTCTGTCTCCCTCTAAGTGCTCCCACTGTCTAAATATTGACAGATTACTAAGGGGAATGGTCCGCCCATCCTCTTTAAATTTCAAATGAGGTTGGATTAATGACATCATCCAATAGATTGGATGCCGGATGGCCATACAGTTTAAGGGACATTCTCTATATGGAATCACAAAAGGCAAATGTAGGGACATTTTTTGGGAAAAAGACAATTAAAGGAATAATGTTGAGCCAATATTATATATATAATATTTTACTTAGTTTCCTAAAATTCCTTTCTGCTTGTATAAGGGGAGCCCATTACTAAAACATCCATCTACTCACCCATCCAACCATTTACAAGAGCCGTTATTTCTCTTCACGGTCATGTTGATCTGACTCTAAATCCAACATGCATTAGGTGAAAAGGATGTGAATACATTTTCTTTTGAAATGTTAACAGCATTAAAAGTAGCATTTAAAAATTCAAAAGCAACATCCCTTTCAAGAAACACTGGCCCAATTTTTTCCTGAATAAGTAAGCAGTTTTCATAGGGACTATTTCCTCAGTAGAAAGTAGTTTCAAATTCAGAATTTATTATTTATATTTATTACCAGTATATAGCTTCACATGTAACTGTAACATGACTATTTCACTCATTACTTACTCTACAAAATATAGTAGATAAAAAGACGTAAGTATTAATAAGCCTAGTCACTATTCCAGTTACCCCCTTAAGCACACAGACAGTAGGCATGTTTTGCAAGCTCATAAAATCGTGCTTTAACATAGGCATATGGTGATGAGGATGTTGGTCGGAACTTCAGTATGTATTGTGTAACCATGCATTATGAATTGCTTTAGTACCCCATCAGTGCTGGTGTTTTAAAATACAGCACTTGTGTGCAAAAGAGTTTCTTCTGAGAGCCAACGTCATCGGTAGAGACAAAAATAACGCACATAATCTGATTCAAATATTTATCCTCGGGGGACACAGGAGGAAGTGCTGCACTGCTCTCTGGCACCACTGGAGTCCTGACAAAAGCACTCCTCCATTTCGCTCCATCCCTTCATAATACTATCTTGTCCTTTCCAGATTCGTCATATGTATTTACAAAAATTTGTTGTAATGGCACTCGTTAGCTTCTGCTGGCAGATATCTTGAAGTTTCCTGCTACAATTGTACATTAATTTGAACCCCATCAGCAAAGTAGGATTTTAGATGAATGATAACTAAAACTGGTAAATCAATTAGAAATACATGAGAAATCGGAGAAAAGCCCACAAGGTTGCATTCAAGGACAAGTAAGCATCAGGGATGCTGCACATATTTGGTCAGGTGTGTGTCACTCTCTCTCTTTCTTTTATTCTCTTCCTCTCACACTCACACTCACCTCTTTTCCAAAACCAGGCCAATCTCTTTCTGTCTGTGGAGATTGAGCTGCTCATCAGAGCCTGTTAATTACATTGTTCTCTAAAGAGACGACAAGTTAAAACACTCTCTTTTCCAGGTTGGGTCTGAGGCATGGAGGCCGGTCAAAAAGCTAATGTCTATAATCCATAGGGTGGAAGGACACATTTCTGTTGTCATTAGTCATCAATAAATCCAGCTATCGGTTAGTGGAAAATAACTCTCTCTCCATCTTCTGACAACTACTTGGAGAATATTAGGAAACTTAACTGTATCCCTGCACAGCACTTCAACTCTGTGGTCTTTCCACACCTTCCCTAACCTCAGCATCCGTCCCCCATTCTCCCATATGCCCTGCTCTATTACAGCATGAACAAGGACATAATTGCAATTTAACACAGTTACAGACACAGAGGAGATATGAGAGTCTTGTGGGAGCCTGATGACTGTGTTTTCCTGGTCCCTGGTCTTCGAGGCCTCCTCCCCTGGTGAGTACAATACAGCCTACATGGGAGCACTGATCTCTGTATGACTGGACTATCACAATGTTTTTAATGGGCTTTTTGGAAAATGTGTTCGTGTTTGTGCTGCAAAAAGGTACATCAGGTTATAGCTCTACTACTTCCTTTTGCTAAATCTTGGTCAGTTTGTGATCTGCAGTGTCCCACATCATACCCCTGGTATGCTGTACAGGCACTTCAACATTTTACTTTTTGGTGCTCCATTACTTTTTCTTGTGCATCCGCACTTCTCACAAGCTTTTAAACACTGCATGTTACCATCAGAACATGCTTATGTTACTGTCTGTTTACTTACACTCTCTTTTTGTTATCATGTTATGATGATGTTTGGAAAAGGTCAAATGATGCATCTGTTTACCCTAACCTTTTACCAAAAGCTTTTAATTAGTGCCAGCACCAGCATATGGCTTAGTTTGTGTGAATGTGTGTGCTTGTGGGTGTGTAAGGCATGTACAGATGGGTGACAAATTAAAGGAGAAAACCTACCATTAGCCACCAGAACCGCTTTAATAGTCCTTGCCACAGGTTCTCCAAGTATGTGGGGTGAAACTATTCTACCTAAAGATATTCCCTCTTTTGGTGGTTTGAAGATGGTGATGGAGAGCTCTGTCTTCATCCCTCCAAAATCTCCCATAGCTGTTCAACTAGGTTAAGAGCTGGTGACTGTAGCCTAAAATGTATATAATTTTCATACCCATCAAACCATCCAGTGACCCCTCATGCAACCTCTTAGAAATTATGTTTATATATATATATACAAGTAATTTGCAATAGCAAATAGGTTTTTGAAAAAAATGTAATGCTGTCCGAATAATGTTTTATTTTTTGCCAACATAATGACAAAATGTTTCAAACGAAAGTATCTTCCAAATGCAAATCAGCCAAACATCCACTGGCAACGTGTTCCATTTGTTATCCATACCATATCTGCTCTTGCAAAACAATATCGGCTTGTATAGCAGCATGATTCATGTTTTTATAGTTACGTTTAAGCACTCAAAGTACTTGGTTAAGATTAGAGAAACTTTTTGTATGACCAACATACCCCCATACCACCTCCATACAACTTGCCTGCCATACAAAATGTTGCACTTTGATCACTGGAAAAAAAATGTTGCCAGTAAATATAATCCAGGCAGCAGTTACTTTTCCTTCTAAGCATAATTGACAAACAAATTAGTAGCATATAAATGTATGACAGGTTTGCCTTATGTCTTGTATGGAAGCATTCTATGTTTCTTCACTCACTAATTTGTTTAATTTGTCACTTATTTATGATATTGTTATTGCACATCAAACTGTAGGAGTAGCTTTGCCTAAAATTATGGTCAGCATACATGTTGCCTCCACGTGTGCATGTATTTGCATGTGTGGATACTCATGAGTCAACTCAAGTTTTCCTTATCGCCTGGTATCTTAGCGAGTTGATAGTGCTGCGGCCTGTTTTCCACTGGCTGGATATAATTGGTCTAATGAGAACAACAGCAAAGAGTAACCCCCTGAGCAAACAACCCAACCCGGGTCACTCCTTACTGCAAACATACTCTGATATCTATACACTTGTCGGGTACTAAGATTTCTGTTTTGTCTTGTATTTTACTTTGGTTTGACCAAACAAATCTGCACATGGGCTTTTCCTGATTCTCCCAGTATCTTAATTCCAAACCTTCCTTCATTCCTTTTTTCATTCCTTCCTTCCATCCCCTGCGTCCTCAAACATCACCTTACATGATGAAGTTTGTCCACTCCAGCCGTTTTCTCTATATCCCAGTAAATATCAGTAGCATCTGGGTGATATTTACTGGTGTGGGGAAGATGAATGCCCTGCTCTAAATGCTTCAACCTCATTGCCTCTTGGAGTATTAGTCATGTAAACAACGTCTGCTTATTAATGGTAAAAGCTTTCCCTAATGATCCACACCTCACATGAGTCTGAAATATCAAGTCAGGGCATAAAGAGCAGCCATAGATCATCATAATGAATGATGGGAGGCTGGTGGAAGGCTGGGGGAGGAGTCCTGTCTCTATGTTAATTCACTCTCTATTTCCCTGCCTGATTCATACGCTGTTTGGCCGTAATACATCAAGGCCGTATGATTCTTCCATTAAAGCAGCTAGTTTTGCCTTCACTTCACTGGAGGTTATTTGTCAGCATTATAGGACATTTATGTATTTGGTAGTGATGCCAGTTCTCCTAAAAGTCAACAGTAAGGAGATACACAAGTCATGTAAAGATGAAATCCCAATCTTCCATTTGTTCGTCAAGTTGTTCTGTATCCTGAAGGCAACTCCACTAGGAATGCAAGTCATTTACAAACCTAATCAAATGTGTTCAAAAGAAGCGGTATGTGTCTTTTAACAAGTGTTCTGTTATCTGGCTGACATGATCAGTCCCCTGAGAGAATCCATCAATGCTGTGTTGTCTTTATCACGCTGGATGGTTCCGAAGAAAATTGGCATGACTGTGAATTTGTTCTTGTCAAATGTTGAGTAATCAAAAGCCAGCCAGCTGTAAATAAACAAATTCACTTCACTACATGGTGGCATACTAACTAGCTTCACCACAATATTGCTCATAATGGGGTGTGATTATTTTTATGGTGCTGCTGAACGGTCAATGACAATGATAATTCCGTAATGAATCAGAAGTGTACCGGTGAATTTGCTCTAATTGCCTCTGACACTTATTCAACACATCCACGAGCATGTTGGTTTTAATACGTCCAATCTGTGTGAAACACCAACACGTTCACATCACATCAACAGGGTAATGAAAGTGCCTCAGGGAACAATGGTAAGGGGTCAGGAATAGGGAGCAGTGCATTAACGTTGCTGTAAGAGTGTAAAATGATCCACGGTGCAGGTGGATGTGTCTTCCGAGCCTCTTAACTCTGATTATTTTATTCACAAATTAGCTCTGAAGGTTTTGATGGAGTGCCTAATGGATGGGTGACTTAAGTGGTGTTCAAGCTATCTGTTGCCAGTGCTGTTTCTTTTAAGCTGATGCTGTTGAGATACAGCCCCAAATGACATGCTGATGAATATAGTGGATACCAATGATACCAATGAGGTGTTTTTGTGTTGCTACAGTTTCTAAAACATCTGTACTTGAGAGAGAAAATGTGTCTGTCTTGCTACACAAGCATCACATCTAGGGATTATCCCTGCTGTTTCTCCTTTCTGTCCATGGCCTCTAGTTGGAGCAACCAAGCAGCTCCGGAGAATTGAAAGACTGGTAAGCATTGCATAACTAACCTGTAAAGAGGGGGTGGAGATTTTGTTATGAGATATTGTTGGGTGGAGCATGGGTGGCATGAACTGAAACATTATCTGGAATTGCACAAGGACCTATGGGTGTTGCCAGTTTTTTTTTCAGTGTAAGGCACCTAATACTTTCATAAAAGTAGCTGCTTAATGCCTTTAAGCACTAAATTGAACGTTATTGTCATCACACTAAATTAAAAAGAAAAACATAAAGCCTATGTTTAAAAACTAGGGGTGTGGATTTTGAAAATTGTGTGCTTTCTATTTAAGGAGTTGCATTGTGGGAAGTGTAAGATCTGGTGTTGTGTGAGCTTGACCCATACATATATTGTACTTATATGTAATGATCAGCGTTTTGTAGTCTTAACATTATATGAGTGCAAGGAAGTGTAGTCATGACAGTACATGGGAATGGCGATGGCACATAGAAATACAGTAGTTGTCAGTGATTGGTTGTCGGTCACACTGGCATGGACAACCACAGCACCATGTTTCAGATACACTGCTATTTGGTCCACTGGTCCTGGATCTTTCAACTTTGCATAATTATCAGCAATTCTGTGGGCTGGAGAGAAAATTTGCTCAGATTTCACTACATATGTTGCAAGGATCACCAGTTGGCAGAAATGATAGCTGGAGTGCATGTTGTGCAGGAAATCTTGTGCACAGAAATAGAAAACCCTTCGGCAAAAAGTGTGATTTGTAATAGCATAGTGTGAAACTTGTAGTTTGTATTTGTTTAATTCAGTTTTGATCAGTATAATTTGTGCCTGAGTGGATTTTTAAGTATTTAATCCAAGCAGCCAACGAATACAAGCTATTCAGTTAAAACTTGAATGCCCACAAGACTTGATGTTTATCTGGGATGACTGGGTTGTTCCTACTTATGAGGCCACCATTCAGTGGTCAATTGCCCAGCAAATACTTCCACGCCTGATGACCTGAGCACTGTAAGAGATCAGTCACCATTTCCACTCTTACGAACCAATCCTATCCAAGAAGGGCGAGCACTCCCATGAGCCTAGATCAAATCACCCAGTCTCACACATAGTGCATTACTTGTGATCAGAGAGCCACTTGACACAGGAGTGGTCAAGATTATTGCTTTATTGGTGGCAAGGAGATGTCATTTGAGATGCAGCACAAGTAGCCAAGCTTTAAAAGCACAGTGGCTCTCAGATTCCTACTTGTAAAAGTGCTATCGGACCTGTCCAGTCAGTTATGGCGCCTGTGCTAGCCTTGGCACTGGCACTAGGCTGGAACTGGGATGGGCCTGGGGCCGACTGCTCATAAAAAACACAGGGACCATATCCTGAGTGGAAATACAATCCCTCACTCCTTCCACAGCCCCACCCCCCACTGTCTGCTTCACTGGACAGGGCCTGGATCTTCTCTAGCAAGATGTGTGTTTGGGCATGTGCGTATTAGTGCCGGTGTATATATGACTGTTTATGTTACGTGATGGCAGTGGGTATTTGGGGTCACTGTGTAAGTGTTGTTTAAAAAAGGAGGTCTCGTTCCTTCATATCTTCCATGCCTCTTGATAAACACGTAGCAGTTTTCTTGTCTTTGTGCATTTTCTTTTTCATAGTTCCACGTGTACAGTATATCACCCTGTCAAAAAGGATTTGGTGTAGCTCTTAATGTGAATGTGTCTATGCAAAGGCTATACAGTATGCTATTATGTGGAAAAGCAGGGCTGGAAGTGATGACACAGGATCACTTGGTTTCACCCTGCAGCTCCAGCCTGACCCAGGGCTGTATCATAATAATAGCTCTGTATGACAGCCATACTGCTCCACTCAGAGCAAATGCTAGCTGACAGTTGTTCCTGTGTGAGGACCAGTTGGCTCTAGCTGCTGCTGGTGACCTCCCTCCAGCTCCATTGTACTGTAGGTAACAATACTACTGAATGGTACTGAGCCAGAGCTGGTTGTTGTACACGTCAGACAGAGCAACACGCCCTATCAATAATGTAGCTGGGTCAAGGCATGGGGGGAAGGATGAAGCAGAGAGTGGTGTATTTAAGGTTGACTTCAGTGAATATATATTAGACACCACTGTAAGAGCAAGATTCATAAAGTATTTCTTTGGGGTTTATGTTTCGTTCACACTTGATCAAAGAAGATGTTCCCAGTCTAATCACGGGTTGAAAACCTGCTTTGAATAGAGCTCACCAATTAGATGACATGTTGAGCCAGGTGTGTGGATGCACTACTAATCCCATACCCATACATCCTCTTCAGGATAAGGGGAATCCCCAAGCTTCAAAAGAGCGATCTGGTTCACCACAGACTGGGCAGGTCTGTTGGCTTTGACAGGGTCATTGTTTGTAATGGCCATTTTGTGGTTGCAGGGGACACAGGAGGGTTGAGTATCAGTCCGCCTGGCCAAACAGTCACCCCACTGTTCACCAGCAGAAAACACACAGAGCAGCCTCAATTAGTTTCTCCAGTAATCTCCCTCCCCTGTCACATGATCTGGGCTGTTTGTAATAACACACAGGAAGCCAGGGCCGGCCCGGTCAGGAAATGAGATGATCCATGGCTGACAGCTTAGACACACAGCATCCACTTATCTATTATTACTATGCTACAAAAACAATCTCACTCTCCCTCTGTGTGTGGGAATGTGTGTGCATGTGTATGCACATGATTGCAAGGATATAAACAAAATGAAGTGTGATATCAAAACAAATCAGAGATCAGAAGATTAGTAATAAGGTAGTAAAGGCTAATCAGAACTTTATGTGTGTCTACATACTCCCTGCGCGTGTAAAAGATTGAAACATAATCACAACTCAATCTTCCAATCACAACTTGTTGATGCCACTGCTGGGTCGACTGTGATTTGGGAGTGTATGCAGCTTTCATGAAGCCACTGCTGTTTAACTTTGAAAATTCCGTTCACTATAATAGGCCTTTGTCTGCCCACCAGAGGCTCAGCATCTCAAATAATCAGCATCAACATCACCTGTGTCATGTTCTCTGTCAGTGATGTGGATATTCTGCTCTGCCCTGTACTGTATCCATCTCTTCACTGTCTTGCTGAATATGTAGGCACTATCAGTTGTGGAGCATGATTGCAAATGATGACTATGTAGAGTGTACACACAAATCTTTACATGAGACGGGGGGAGAGAGAGAGAGAGAGAGAGAGAGAGAGAGAGAGAGAGAGAGAGAGAGAGAGAGAGACCTCCTCTGAAAAGCCCCAGTTCAAAGGCTGAGACTTGCCTCTCTCCTTGGCTCTTGGCAGAGTCAGAGATCAAAGCTAAACGCTGAGCAACAAATGTGTGTTTCTGTCACTGGCGATTTGTCTGTGTGTTTGATCAGCAGCCTCCCTTATCTCCCTGCCTCACTCTGCTGCTAATATGCAGTAATGGACTGCCTTTCATGAGACAAGAGATGGGGGCTTGATGTGAAGGATGTGACTGAGGTGAATGGAGCAGATGGGAAAACACTTTGCAGACAAATCACACAGATTCCTGAAAACTTGGCTGCATCTATGCAGGTAGATCTGGAATGATTCATGTGCATCTGTAATCATTCTGACATTACTGAGGACATCATGTAACATGTAACATTAATGAAGTAGAGATGCTCCTAACTGATCCTTGCATTGTCCAGATCACAATCGTAAGCTGATAACCTCCTTCATTCCATTTCTCTCCCTTATCTCTGTTATTTAGGACTTTGCACATATTAAGAGAAATAAACATGATTTTCTTAGTATTTGGATAAAACTAAATCCTGGCTTTGACCTTTTTTAGTTAAAGTCCATGTGGTGGTTGGTAAAAGGATAACAAATCTCTCAGGATTGGCTGAAAGGCCTGTTTATTCTGCCCTTGCTGCCTTTGGTCTGGCAAAGGAGGAAGTAGCTTGGCTTTTCCAGTTGCTATGTAAATACTAGAAGAAGTGTGCCACTGTGCATGGTGTTTTTGCAAAGCATGCTTTAACTTCACAAGCATACATGACTAATCCACACAGAGGTTTTTTGCCCTTACAAAGAATTAAACTTTTTTTTTGAAGTTTTGAAATTTCCCTGGGGATGGGTGTTGGGTTTTTTGTAACATTGAGCGCAGAAGCTTTCACACTTTTGGAAGAGTGGTGTTTCGAAAGTGTCTGCTGGCCCGACATAGAGCATAATGGCTTCCTGCCCCATGTCCTCCCAAAAGTGAGAATGTGACACCATCAGGCTCTTCACTGAATAACTCTCCTCATCGACTCCTACCACTAGCATGATGGGTCTAATTAGATAGGTCAGATATAGCTTTAGAAAGGCGTAGTTTTATGTCTCTGTGTGTGGATGTGTCTAAATGTGAGGTTTGTGCTGCAGGAGAACTGTTCCCGTAACAAGGTGTCTTGAAAGCACCCTGCTGATAAAATGACTCCAGTAAAGAGCTGTGTTTAAGATACTAAACTATTATCCCAATCCCCGGCCCCTACTGAGCAATCACCTTTGCGGTCCAAGTCAGGAGAGCTCCAATGACACCAGCTGGCTGGCTAGAGTGCAGACCGCAGGGTATTGGGACTGTCTGAGTCCACCTCCTTATTTCTCTGCCAGCTCCACCTCACACTGTGCACAGCTGGACAGGAACTAGATTAATGTTGTTTGTGGGGCCAGCGTTAAACAAGAGTTCAATGACGCTGTAAAGGAGGATGGGTTTGTTGTTGCTGAAACAAAGAGGAAGTGAAAAGCCATATCTGAATGAGCGACTGTTGATTTGTGTCCTGCGTCCGGTGTCATTACTAGTTAATTGGAAATGGCATATTTTGGCACGCTCAACAGGGATGCTTCTTTTTAGTTTCTTCCCTGACAACCACTGAGGTCCTCATCAACATGTTCTTTTTACACAATCACAATAGTGTTCATAAATAAAACTGTATTAGTCTTTGTGACATATTTTCACTTTTTAATTCAACTGAAAATTAAGCATGCCTAGTTAACTTAATTGGCCATGAGCCAACTACAAAACATCACACATTTATCATTTTCAAAAAAAATACATTGTAACTGAGGTGCTTACACACTGCTGGTACATTTTTTTAAATAGCTGTCATTGTGTTGCAGTGTAATTAGCTTCCATATTTCTTCAAGTTAGAGACCCAGTGCCTCTAGCAGTCATTACCAGAGTAACAGATTAAGTTAAACTAATTTCTTACCTAGTTTACTGGGCTGGCCAACAGCACAAAATCCAATAGAATATGCAGTCTTTGCATTGAATAATGCTACATTACATCCCATATAATGGTATGCTCATAAATCACATCGCTATTTGTTTGCTAGGAGCAGTATTTTGCTGCTGTGTTTAATCCATTTATCTTCTAATTTACCCTGTAGTTAGCGCTTTTCAGGGTGAATGCAGTTACCTGTAATACACACATTATCCTGTAATTTTATCTAAACTGATTAGGCATAAACCTTTACTGTTTGATCTGAAATATTTTTACGTTTTAATTATACATAAAGTTCTGTTAGTTACAGTTATCAAACATGTGCTTCCCATTGTATTGTAATTGTTTAATTTAATTTCATTTCATTACTTCATTTTGGTTTCATTATACATTTTTATTTGTCTGATCTGATCCTTTTACTGTGTCATTCTCGGATTTCTTTTCATACTGCTTTTGTATGAAAGATACCTTAGAAATGTGTTGTTATAACAGTTCTTGTGTCAGGCATACATGCCCGAAACCACATTTTCTGCTCCTGTTTTGCTTTCAATAAATGAATCCTTTGAGCAGTTTGGAATTAAAGCATGAAAATGACTGCATAATTTTTTTTTTTTTTTTAAACTGTGAAACGCAGGGATAACTACTGCAGAGCAGATTACAAATGTACTGACAGCAGCCTAATGGCAAATCTGGCAGACAGACTGGAGAGTTGAGTTTAAAGCAGTTGTAAAGGCAGGGGGATATATTCATTCTTTAGATAGCCTCAGTAGTCAACTAACAGGAAAAAAACATGAAGACTTAAATATGTCTCCTGAAAGAGAAGACAAGAATTTTCTTCCTCTGTGAATAGCGACCTGCACTTTGGGTAGGCCTTACAATGAGAGAGAGGGTTAGCTATTTATCTTTAGATGCTTTTGTGTAGATATGATCTGTAGCAGACCCTGCAAGACAAACTGCTGTAATCACAAGGACCGAGTGTCTGGTTCCAGGAGGCAAAGGGACAGAGTGAGTGAGAGTCTCAGGGGGGATAGGGTAACAGGTGGGCTGAATGCCATTTACAAGGGTCAGGCAGCACAATGCTAGCATCTCCCTTTGATGCTGATACCATCTTCTGTGTGTCTGCTCAGCCCTGCTCCCTATTTCACTGCTCAGCGACTTTACATCCAGTTGCCTCCAATTGTGTCTGCAGAACTGCCACCAGATCCAATAACGCAGCACCACTGTAAGACAATTACCCGCTTTAATAACGGGCGTCATTACACACCCAGTGGATAGAATATGAAATACGAATTCTGTATGCAAGTGTGTGTGTGTGTTTGTGTGTCTGTGGGAGTGTGAGCATCAAATTCCATCTGCACCCTCGCTGATCATTACAGGAAGTCTTTATGAGTTTAGTTTCATTAGAGCCTTTAAAGTTCTTCTTAATTACAATTTTTAGGTGAGAATAATTTTCATTATGTGAATGATGACTAGTTTGTCATAGCCGGAATCCTCTGTGGTTTATTATGTGCACAGAAAACACATTAGCCGACTAACTAATGTGGCTTTACATAAAATCCAGGTGTCGTGACCATATTCAGTCTAACAAAAGCATTGCCACAAGCAACAAAGCAAACCATTTATTACCAAGTTGGGATTTTATAGCTGTAGAACAGTCATGCATTTTCATTGGCTTAGTGGACCAATGTCGGCCATCCATAGCGTGCTTGAGAACATAACATAGAGAGAAGGAACTGAGAGAAAAGACGAGTGGAGAAGGAGCTGATAAGTCATTTATGAGACATAAATTATTAATAAGCATTATGATGGCAGAACAGAGACTGAAAACACCCAACGCCATCTGGACTATGAGGATGGTTTGTCAAAACAAAATGGATAAATGAAATTATGATTACATTTATTAGTAGGCCTAGATCTAATTTACACAGCAGTTCATTGACATTTGCCCGAGAGTGTTTGGGGTCATGACAGTGATTATCATGCTGAAAGTAAGACGCAGGCATCAGCATCCTTAGATTCTGAGCTACTTAGTTCAAAGTGTGGTCATTACAATATTATGATAATGTGCTTCACTTTTATTATATAGGTATATAACTTATATAAGGTTAAATGGAGTTGGATTAGGTTTATGAGAACCTTGTTTTGTGGTGCAAAAACAACAGTGCTGGCCAGTAAGTTTGTCCATATTCCATCCCAGTGATTCCATACCAGGTGTTCTTGTGCCCCATGAACTATTTCTGAAGTTGCCAGGGTGCATGTGTAAAGATTGTGGAGTAGCTTAGCTAATTTGAAAAAGCAGAAATGCTTCATCCTATATTACAAATTGCTGTGATGCTGACCTTTTGTAAATGTATTCTCCTACTAACCAGTGAGGTACCAGTTGTCATGGACTGACTAAACAGTACACACCTCCCACCTCCCTGAGATGTAAAACATTAAAGCCAAGAGCCGACATTGAGGCTACGGCCACACTTCTACATTTTTTATTTAAAACGCGTAGCTTTGGCTTACGTTACACCTACTTACTCTTGCGTTTTATAACCCCTAAAATAGACACATTTGAAAACGCTGCTAACCCTGTTTAAGTTTGAAAACTCCAGGTTTGAAAGTAATGGGCAAACTATTTATTAACAGTTGAAAGAGTTATCTAAAAGGAACGGACTGCAGTTAGCTAACAAGTAGATAGCTGAAAATAATTAATGGTTGAAATGGTTAGCTAAAAGTAATTTATAAAGAGCTAAAATAATTAGCTAAAAGTAATGAATAAACTTGAAATATTTTGCTTAACGTAATTGATAAATTGGTTATAGTTTAGTAAAAGTAAACTATTTTACTTTTGGTTTAATCAGTAAGCTAAAAGTAATTTATTTACAACCGGATATTAGCTCAAATCTATGGCTAAACAGTTGAAATAACTAGCTAATAATACTTTCTAAACAGCTGTTAGACAAACGTTATGGATAACATTTGAAATAGACAGCTATTGCTATTGCTTTAATTTCAATTGTATAACTAATTTCTGGTGTCCTTATTGATATTTATTTTTTCTCTTTTGGTTAGTATTTCTGCAGAGTGGTGTCATTGGGTCTGAGGTATTACATACAGGCCTGTCACTGTCTCTGCAGCCCATAGGTGTGTTAGAAGATATCCTTACCTCTACACTGCACCAGCTAGGAGGCTCATATCACTTGTCGTTGCTTGAGCAGGTGTTTTACTGTTGTGGGAGAGTTGGCACACACCCAGAGATCTAGGGAGAAAAAGAGAGAAGGAGGGAGAGAGAGAGGAAAGTGAGAGATTCTGTCAAGCACTGGGTCAGAGGAATGTCTAACTATAATCATCTCTGATGGTATAATCATAGCTCAGTCAAACTCCACTCCAGGCTCATATATCCCCACTCTCTTACCACTGTGCAGCGCTCTCTCTCGCTCTCTTTCTGATATGAGTGAAACTGGCAATCTGACTTTAGAGAGCCATGTCTCAACTTCGTCTGAAGAGTCTTTATCATTCCAGGAGTTTCTTTTTTCAGGCTAATCTACGAGCGCTTTTCCCATTTTAATCTGCGTCTGTGTATGAAGAGTGTCCCATTGGGGCTGCCATACACTAGAAGATTAATGAACCCAATTTGCAAAAGTGACCTTTTGGCTGCTAAAGCAGTGCCACTGCTAAGCCTCTTAATGCCTGCTTTAAAAAAAAAATGTTGTTATAGAGAACAGCTCTTCAGATAAGAAAACATCCAGAAGTTAGAGGAGGAGACTTGATTAAAGTCAAGCTGATGTGGCCACCATACTAGCCCCCAAATGACAAGTTTCAGTGAGGAAATGTATAGTGATCAGAGCATTAAACAAGCAAATCAGAAATTAGGATCATAGTGACAAACCCAGTAAACACTTCTGACAGTGACACTTAAACCAAGCAACAACAAGAAACAATTATGGGTTTACATTACAAATGCAATGTCCACATACCCCTACAAGGACAAAGGGAGCCACATTATGAATATTTAATTGAACTGTCTGCCTCTTTCAAAATCGTGAGTTTCCTTGGGCATTGGGCATTTAAATCTTTTTGAAATGAACTTAGAAATGATTAATAGTATAAATTTGAAAAGATACTTAATGACACTCACTTCAACATTACTCAATGAATAGTATGACATTTCTGACATTACTTACCAAAAGAAAATGGCAAAAATTCTCTTTAAGAAATTGAATGAGACTGCAGGGAAAAGATGGCTACTTCAAATATTTATTCTAAATCTGATTTATTTTGATCTACTATGACTTACAGACGAATGTAACCCAAAACTCTAGTGAATGATGTCAGTACTGTCTACTGTTAATAATTCAGACACAGACATAGATGCCAACACATTGATTAAGAGTTTCTTGCTGTCTTTATCAGGGAGGAAGAGATAAGGATAAAGGCCATACACAAAATCTGTGATTCTCTTTCCTGTTCTCTCTAGTTATTTATCAACAAACTGGATATCTGAGTTTCATATCAGGATTTTTGCGTAACATTTCTCAAGAATTTGGTCATGGCACTTTGAATAACAAACCTTTCACAAGGAATGGCCGAAGAAATAGTTGCTATTTTGCCAATTTATTTCTAAGTCTTCAACCAGACAGTATAGCAATATGTAGTGAGAAACCATGATGTGGCAATACATATTTCTTCACTATGATTTGACATTTCTTGTAAACCATTCCAACAGCAGTCAAGATAATGTGGTAAAAATCTAAAATTTGGAACAGGCATATTTTAAAATGTGCATACCACGCCCTCAGCTGAGTTAAGCTATTAGAAATAAAGATGATTGGCACAAGGCCCAGACATTGTAGTAAATAAATAAACAAATAAGAAAATGGACTGGATAGCAGACAAACTGAGCCACAATCATCTCAGTGAGACCGAGCAAATACGAATTCCAGGAGTGTTTTTATGCGTCACTTTCTGCTCATCAATTTAAAAACTCTTTAGTCTTCATGTTCTGAGACAGAAAAATGTGCAGGATTTCATTTTGAAATGTTGTCCATTCAGTGTTCAGAATCTGAAAATGCATTTACCGCATTCCCTTTTTATAAAGCTACATTTAACTTAGGAATATGGATATTACATTTCTCAGACACAGGCTTCCGAGCATTGGCACAAAAAAACTGATGGCAGCAGCACTTTGAAAAAGCATTTGAGCGTGAGCATCTGGTATTTTAGGTTGGTTTTAAGGTTTGTAACGAGCAGTTTCAAGCTGTTCTTTCTACCCCACAGTCCCGTGAGCCATCACTCTCGCTGCAAGGACCTATCACCCAGGCTTTTAGAGGTATTGTAAGTGCACTAAAATATGATTTAGCTGTGGAGCACAGCTCTAATTCTTGAGTCATTTCTTGTATCCCCTGCCATATTTATTCCGTTAAGATGAATTAAATTAATTTAAAGGGAGTAAACTGAGCAGTGGGGCGCCTTGCCATGCTCCAAATTATGAGGCGGAGTAGTTATTTAGCAGTCCCTTTCTCTGATGGTAAATAGTAGAGTTTAAAAGAGTCCGTGGATGGTTTTGCCATTGGCTCTGACATGTATGTTTTAAAGCAAATGGGCTAAACATCAGGTCTGTCAGGAATATACAGTGAAGAAATTAAGTATTTGAACACCCTGCTATTTTGCAAGTTCTCCCACTTAGAAATCATGGAGGGGTCTGAAATTTTCATCGTAGGTGCATGTTCACTGTGAGAGAGATAATCTAAAAAGAAAAAGCCAGAAATCACAATGTATGATTTTTTAACAATTTATTAGTGTGACACAGCAGCAAATAAGTATTTGAACACCTGTCTATCAGCTAGAATTCTGACCCTCAAAGACCTGTTAGTCTGCCTTTTAAAAGTCCACCTCCACTCCATGTATTATCCTGAATCAGATGC